>JBBMKE010296380.1:0-13748 GCA_037834125.1 Lippia alba | reverse complement strand
GAGGTTATAAACGCTTTCTTGTAACCCTTTACTTACCTGTTCCATTCCTGTCTTGAAAATCCGGGCTGTTACAGTCTGGCTCAAATCCACGGTCGTGGATTAATTCCCACGCCCGTGGATCATAATTTGGCAGTAAAACTCGACCAAAACAAGTCCGAAACATCCCAAACTCAAAACCACATTCTAGGATGAGTTTATTCAACCAAATTCAAGGTTTTTCATGTCCTAAATCAAGTCATAAATGAATCTAAACGTGCAAGGAATGAATGAAAATGCATCAAAGACCAAAACTCCAATTTCTCTCAATGAAGCATTAATGAATTCTCAACTACCATCTAAAATCCATCCATACAAGTATTAATGAAGGTAATAGGAGCAAAAAACCTCAATCATATCACAAGAAACAACAAGGAAGCATGCCATCTCAAGAAATTCAACCAAACCCTTACTATTCATTCTCTTGATCAATTCTCCAATCAAACCAACACTATAACTTTCATATAAACACTTAAAAGAAGGAGAGGAAGATTTCAAATCATATTCCAAGCTTACCTTTCAAGTATGGGCGGAGATGGAGGTGAATGTGGTCTTGGAGAAGAAAGTGAATAGTATCTTTTTGAGGGAGAATTGAGGGGCTCGGTTTTTGCAGCCTATTCTCTCAATTTTGAATTGTAAAATGTAATGAGAATGGTTAAGGCTGATAGAGGTTTGAGTAAGGGTTAAGTGGGTCCAAACCTTGCCTCATTTGATTAAGTATGAAGGGAGTTATGGGTGTTTTAGTACAATAGGGTCATTTAAGAGGGTGAGTGAGCATGTTTGAGTTCCGGGTGAATTTCAGGTGGACGGTCGAGGTCGGAAAAATATCACGAGCACATATATTCATTCATAACACATAAATACACGACATACTCAAGTTTCACCAAATTCTGAATTTTAATTAGAAACGACACGCGATTTAAACACTCAAGAGCAATACGTTCAATAAGCATACAAGTTCACAAATTCTCAAATATTCACAAGTATTCAAATAAGAGAAATGCAAGAATATACAAAATAGTTCACGTAATTGCACATTTAAAGAATTCTAAAATGCGTAAATAATCTCACATACGTCATAATTGTAACATTGAAAAATCGGGGCATTATAAATGAAACTTTCTCCCCGATTGCAATGCAATAGCTCATTTGGACCATGTTATAGCTGCATATTATGACTATGAGATATGACAAATGAGTGTGAAAATTGCCTTTCTCAATGGAAACATTGATAAAAACATTTACATGGAACAACATTTGGGTTTCACATTAAGTGGTAGTCAACAAAATGTCTGCAAACTCCAAAGGTCAATCTATGGATCGAAAAAAGATTCTAAAAGTTGGAACATTCGATTTGATAAAGCATTTAAATCATTTGACTCCCCTAGACAAGACACGTGTCAATGTGTAGTGACTAATTTAATAATTAATTTTGTAATTATTTTGATGGACTATAATTTAATTATGAATTATTGTAAAGTCCAATTTGGAATTTAAATGATCAAAAAATAATTAATTGTGAATTAATTAAAATATTGGCATTAATTTATTTATTATGAATAAATAAAATTATCCCATTAATATCTACAGGAGTTAGATAGAATTACCTGGAGCGTAACTTGATCAAAAGGATTTTTGGTCAAAGTAGATAATCTAGCAAGTAATTAGAAGTCTTGGAGGATATATAAGAAATCCTTGTCCAACAAGACAAGGGGGTTCGAACCACCTTTATATTATTTAAGGGTAAGGTTCGAACCCCATGGGAAGGAGATAACAAAAATTATCTGTGACGCCCCGATCGTTCGGCCATATAGGTATGCATGTGTGACACTATTTGTGCAATTTAAATTCTTTTAATTATGCTTTTACATGAGTTATTTGAATATTCTTTGAATTCTTTGTATTTGAGAAATATTTGATTAAGTGTTTAAGTGAATTAAATGAACGTTTGAATGTTATGCGCTGAATGATTTGATCGCGTGTCGTTCCTATGTGTTTTGAATTCAGAATTTCATGGAATTTGAATATATGATGGTTATGCGTGTTATGAATTGTGCATGTGATCATATTTCATTTCCAGATTTGTTTGGCATGCTTACGAATTTTATTTTAGTTACGTGATCGAAAAGGAGGCTAACGTGCAATTAGTGCACTTTTCATTCCGGCATGCATATCTTGAGCTCGGAAATTTTGATTCAAATTCTGTCACCTCCATTGAGCTTGAATCGACGATTCAGACTTAATGAGACTATCTTTGTATTTTTCTAAAATCGATTTGACCACCAAAATTCAACTGAAACATCACCTACCCGCCAAGAATGACCCTTGTTCACTAAAAAGGCCATAACTCCTTCAATTTAAATCCAAATTAAGTGAAATTGGACCCCACATGCCCCATACTTAACCCTCTTACAGACATAAACCATTTTATATCATTTTCATTCTCCAAACTTAGAGAAAAACCCAGCAAAAACGAGCTCCCCTCTTGCACCCAAGAAAATCACTATTTATTGTCTTCTCCAAGAGCTCAAGCACTTCTATCTCTTCCGATCTCTTGGAGATAACTTAGGATTCTTTTTTGGAATCTTCTCCTCTTTATTTTTCCTATTTATTTTCTGAATTTCATGGAGGTTTGATAAGGTTTTGGATCATGTATTGAATAGTGAGGGTTTGATGCATTTTGTTGGGTTTGCATGCTTCCTTGTACTTTCTTGTTGTTTAATTCATGATAAATGATCCTTAGACATGTATTAATGTTTGTATGGAACCATTTTAGTTGGTATTTGAGGTATTGATGACTTGCCATTAATGAACTTGAAGAAAATTTTGGAGTTTTGATCACATATGCATACACTTTGCATTAGCTCGTCTTGGCTCTTTTTTGTGCATGATTAGACTTTGAATTCTTGGTTTTGTTGTGTGTTTGGAGCATGCCTTGTTGTGTTGCCTAAGTGTTGGATTGAATTTTTGGGAGTTTTGCGCTGTTTTGGACCTTATTTTCGTGCTTGGAAGGTTCCCACGACCGTGGGATTTTCCTCAAGGAAAATCCACGGCCGTGGATTTGACGCAGTGGCAACCATACCTACTGCATCGAATAAACGGCTGTGGGAAATTCTAAAGGGGAAATCTACGACAGTTGATCATGTCTAAGGTCACGGTCAGGCCTTTTCACTTGTTTGATCCTCCTTCCTACTTTTTTGAACCCTTGGCTTTGTTAACTTGTTAAATGGTGTGTTTTAATGTATGTTTTGGATTTTTATAATTTTTTTCATTGATTATTTTTCGAGTTATGTACGAACTTGCCTCCATTACTCCATAAAGTGCGTATTCGCTTCAATGCTTGGATTGTGAACCCTAAATGCATACCTTGTTCTTCTTTTATCATTCATATGCCTTGTATACATTATGAATTATGTGATATGAACTTTATTTGAAATTCATGGAATAATATGATAAGAATTATGGAAGATGTGATCTTGAACGAATTCGACTACTTCAAGAATGAAGGAAATGAACGAATATATGCTCTAATGCATCGCCATGGCATGTTTTGATCTTGTATGCATCTCATCTCATAACATAGCATTGTTGAGCGTCTTATTTGGTCATGTTGAGTCCCACTTCACTCTTCTTGCATAGATTTTGGTCTAGTCGGAGACGACGCTGGCCAGAGAGGCTTGGGCTCCTCTTTTTGGCTTTCTAAGGTGGTTTTTTTCTACTAGCTAAAAATGACCAATATACCTCTTATGTGAAAAGTTTTGACCTAAAGATATATATTAGTATATTGAGTCTTTTTCGTGTAAATGATTTCGAATGTAAAACCCTCTTTTATGAACTCTACCCAAAGTTTTGGCGAGAATGGATCGTATGCATAGAATGGGGCCCAGGGATTGTGTGAGTGGCTATTCGGGGAGGCATGGACCAATGGTGATCCCTCATACTAGTCCCACCGATGGACGGCGTAACCAGACCTCGTTGGAGATAACGAGGAATGGATGCTGAGTGCCATCTGAGGAGTTATGTAATCCCTTCTGGTCAATGAATGGGTGGTCGAGCCTTGCAAACCCGTCCATCACCTAGAGGAAAAATGGTAAATGCTAATGAATGTGCACAAAAGAAAAAAATGTATGAAAAGAAAGAAAGAATGAATGTCTAATGGATTACCCGAGGTGTTGGTTGGAGATAATGCACGCCCTCTCGTCGGGCCACTAATGACCTAATGTAAAATGGTTGTTATAATCCCCTGTGATGATTTATTTCATTCATCCACTTGGGAAAAATTTTGAAAACCTCATTCGGGATTATAACTTGCATGTGAATGTTTAAATACTGTCTTATATTATATTTATACCTTGTTTTGTACCCACCAATCTCTTTTAGACTGAACCTGTTTGGCTTTCAGTTGTGTTTTGCAGGTGTGAGGGTGCTAGGCGGGAATACGAGTCGGTTGTGTCTTGCATTCGAGTCTAGCATTTATGTTACCACTTACACTCATAGGTACTTATTGTATTCATGTATTGAATGCCCGTGGCGCCTTTTGTTATGTATGTTTGAGGCTGTGAAGGCTGTGACTACTTGTAAAATTTTGTTAAAGCCCGTGGCTCAATGTGATTGATGTATAAATATCATTTACTTCCGTGTTTATGGTTCCTACTCAGATTCATGTATTAAGTTATTGTGATTGGTTCAATGGTTATTCCCGCCTAGCTTAGTGTGTGTGTGTAGAGTCCCCGTTTGCCTTAGCTTCGCACGTGTATGGATTGCTCATTTCATATATGGATGTGGCGTAAAGCGCCGGGGGCTACATCCTTGAGTGGTATCAGAGCCTTGGGTTGTAAAACCCGGGCTTCAATGTCGTGCGGGTCTATTTAGGTCGTTCGACTTAGGAACTACTTGACAATGTGTTGCATATGCATCTTTTATGTGCCTAAATGCTTTAATTTTTGAATATTGAGTGACTTAATTGCATTATCATGCATGAACTAAAACAACATGCATTTTCAGTGTTTATTGACAGGATGTCTCCGCGTAGACATCAAAATATATCTCCAGATCGGCACCATCACCGTAATCGTTCTCCTACACCTCCTCCACTACAACCACCACCGGAAGAAGCTTTTGTAAACTATGTCCTTTATATAATCGACTGAGGCTTCGAGATCATGTACCAACTATACCAAAGGCACCTCCTGCTCCACCATCACCACCACAAGAAACACAAATTACTGCCATATTCAGAGAATTTTAGAGCCATCCTCCTCCAAAATTCTTTAAGGGAAATGATGTATAGGCAGAAATGTGGCTTAAGGAGGAAGGAGACGCAAACAAGTGAAAAGAAGCGAAAAACAAAGCAAGAAGCCTGCCCGTGACCTCAGACAAGATCCATGACATGGATTTTTCCTTTAGAATTTCCTACGGTCGTGGATTCGATGCAGCAGGTATGGTTGCCACTGCATTAAATCTACGGCTGTGGATTTTTCTTGAGGAAAATCCCACGATGGTGAGAACCTTCTAGACGTGAAAATAAGGTCCAAAATAGGGCAAAACTCCCAAAAATCCAATCCAACACTTAGCCAATACAACAAGGCATGCTCCAACACAACAAAACCAAGAATTTAAGGTCCAATCACGCACAAAAAAGAGCCAAGACAAGAGCTAATGCAAAGTGTATGCATATGTGATCAAAACTCCAAAATTTACTTCAAGTTCATTAATGGCAAGTCATCAATACCTCAATTACCAACTAAAATAGTTCCATACAAACATTAATACATGTATAAGGATCATTTATCATGAATCAAACAACAAGAAAGTACAAGGAAGCATGCAAACACAACAAAATGCATCAAACCCTCAATATCCAATACATGATCCAAAACCTTATCAAACCTCGACGAAATTCAGCAAATAAATAGGAAAAAGAAAGAGGAGAATGTTCTAAACAAGAATCCTAACTTACCTTTAAGAGATGGGAAGAGATGGAGGTGCTTGAGCTCTTGGAGAAGATAATAAATAGTGATTTTCTTAGGTACAAGAGGAGAGCTTGGTTTTGCTGGGTTTTCTTTAAGTTTAGAGAATGAAAATGATATAAAATGGTTTATGGCTAAAATAGGGTTAAGTATGGGGCATGTGGGGTCTAATTTCACTTAATTTAGATTTAAATTGAAGTAGTTATAACCTTTTTAGTGAACTAAGGTCATTCTTTGCGGGTAGGTGATGTTTCGGTTGAATTTCAGTGGTCCAAATGATTTTAGAAAAATACAAGGATAGTCTCATTGAGTCTGAACCATCGATTCAAGCTCAATTGGGGTGACATAATTCATATCCGAATTCCCGAGCTCAAGATATGCATATCGGAACGAAAGGTGCGCTAATTGCTCGTTAGCCTCCTTTTCGATCATATAACTAAAATAAAATTCATAAGCATGCCAAACAAATCCAAAAATGAAATACGAGCATATGCATACATTCATAACACGCATAGCCATCACATATTCAAATTCCATGAAATTCCGAATTCAAAACACATAGGAACGACACGTGATCAAATCATTCAAGCCCATAACGTTCAAATGTTCATTTAATTCACTTTAACTTAATCAAAAATTTCTCAAATGTAAAGAATTCAAAGAGTATTCAAATAACTCATGTAAAAGCATAATTAAAAGAATTTAAATTGCTCCAAATAGTGTCACACGCGTCATACCTATTGTCGAACGATCGGGTCGTCACATTCTCAAAATCACTATACAATCCACTAGAGCTAGCATCCTCCCTATTCAGATCATGATCGAGGTTAGTGCGGATTTAGGGGACTTGCCACTTGAAGCCCGTTTTAGGACGGTTAAAAACGGGTCAAGAAAGCACCAATTTAAGTGAGTTTCTTGAATCCTTAAGAATCAGGAATAGGAATTGTAAGATTCCATCTTGCATTGAGGGAAAAAATTTTAAATTTCGTTGCGTTTCTGTTACGTTTTTCCCAACACCATGCCGAACACTGCGAGGTTAACTTGGAGTGTGAAATTCAATTTAATATAATCTACTATGATACCATGTATAAAGTATGAACTCGGTCTAACTTACCTCAAAATCTAACTAATAAAGCGAGGATTGTCAAACATTTATTAATCAGAACATAGTTTAATTAAATATGAGACATGTTAACACAAAAAGCCTGGAATATTTACGTCAAAAAAAAGTAATGTTTATTATTGCCTTTTGACCTAGATGTCAATTTTATTTCATAATTCAAATGAACTTTTCACAATAAAATTACAACATATATTACCAATATCCAATTCTTAGCATATAATTTAATACAAAACGCTAAGTGAACAGGACACAGACAAGGATTTTGGGTGTATAAATGTATATATATATACATATATCAAGTATATTACTACTCAAATTATTGTGCAATATAAATTATCACTTAATTCCCGTTTATCTTTGTATATAGACTTTATTATGGAGATCCTACCAAAAAAAAAAAGAAAAAAAAACTAACATCCATCTAATTATAAATAAATCCATAAAATACATATATAAAAATTCCAACATTTAACAATTTTTTTAAAGAACTTGCATTTGTAGGATAAAATAAGATTTCCTCTTAGAAGAGAATAAATAAATGACACATGTAGCAATTAGATACATGTTTTCCCTCCATCAATTTTTAAGAAGAAATAAGATAATTAGATAATTATATAATATGATCCTCTCATATTACGAAGAAGATGTTCAACCCAACACGACGTACGACAACCATGCACAAAAATCTCAAATAATTTGTGGACAACAATGCCAAAACATGTTCCTGCGAGCCCTATATAAACTCATGTCTAACTATCGTAAAAACATCAAATAATAATTTCAACTGCATTAAAAGAATAGAAACACTGAGATCATGGCGTCAGAACTCATTGTTTCTATTCTCTTCATTTTCTCATTTCTTGCATCTCTTATTAAGGCCCAACCACCTATAACATATGATGTTACAAAGTACGGTGCAAAACCTGATGCAGATATAAGCCAGGTATAAATCAATGTTTTCAGTTTTCATGATAAATCAATATTATATAAAATAATTTTTTTTAAATTAAAATACTTGTACGTATGTATAGGCTTTATTAGGTGCATGGAAGGAGGCAGCTGCTGCAACAACACCAGGTGTGATTGTTATTCCACAAGGAACATGGCCACTAACTCAAGTAAAATTACTTGGCCCGAACAAGGCTCCTCTTGAGCTTCAGGTTCAAGGAACCGTAAAAGCCCCTCCAAATCCAAGTGATTTTGTTGACAAAGCTGGAGAATGGATTACCATCAATTATGTCAATCAATTTACCCTATCTGGTACCGGGGTTTTTGATGGCCAAGGACAAGAAGCTTGGAAGCAAAATGATTGTGCCAAAAATCAAAATTGCGCGAAACTGCCAATTGTAAGTCACTTATCTCAATTCCATTTTCGAGATATAATAGATGGCGCAATCTTATGTTTGGAAAGACTATATATATGTGTGTGTATGTGTGTGTGTGTGGAGGAGAGTGACAAACTAATTATATATTCATGCACGTCGATTTCTATGCAGAACTTGAGCTTAAACTTCATAAACAATTCTATAATCCAAGACGTCACCACGAAAGATAGCAAGAATTTCCACGTAAACTGCATAGCGAGTAGCAATGTCACATTCCTCCGGTTCAAAGTTTCGGCCCCAGGTGATAGCCCAAACACTGATGGACTCCACTTAGCACGTGTGACGGACGTCAACGTCACCGATTCGATAATAGAAACTGGAGATGATTGTATCTCCATAGGTGATGAAACTACAAATATTAACATCCAAAATGTGACTTGTGGACCTGGTCATGGAATCAGCATTGGAAGCCTTGGAAAGATTGCAACTGAAAAAGATGTGAAGGGGGTATCCGTGAAGAACTGCACCTTCATTGGAACACAAAACGGTATTAGGATTAAGACATGGCCCTCTTCTCCGGCAACTTTGACAGTTTCGGGATTGACCTTTGAAAACTTGATCATGAACAATGCCAGCAATCCCATTATTATTGATCAAGAGTACTGCCCGAGCAATCAGTGCAAGCTAGATGTAAGTTGCTCTTCTTAATTCTTTTCTTTAATTTACAATTTGAACATTAAATCAATAAAGTGTTGATCAATATGTTGTTCATTTCTGGCAGAAACCATCGCTTATCAAGATCAGCAATGTGAGTGTCACTAACGTTGTGGGCACATCTTATACTCCAGAGGCAGTAACTTTTGCTTGCAGCAGTAGTAGTCCATGTGAAAACGTGCAAGTGGGCGATATTGATCTGAAACTCAGTGGACCTCAAGGCCCTATCACCTCGCCGTGTAAAAATGTGAAGCCTACTTTTGTTGGAAAGCAAAACCCGCCGGTGTGTGCTGGAGCACCTGCACCAGCTGCTCCGCCTGCATAATTATTTTCTTTATGGGACAGTTAAATTTTGTGATTTACTTATCGTTTTGAAAAAAGTATGTAAAGATATATGTAAATATCATTATTTTTATCTGTACTGCCGTGATTAAGAAAATGAAATTAAAGTAGAGCAGTTTTCTTATATATATATTGAAAATTATATATTTGACCCCGCCAAACTAACGGGTTCTCTAAACTTTAATTCTTACATTTTTTGCAAATAAATCCAAAAGGTTAAGTATGGCTTATGTCTTTGAGATATGGTAATTTACGAGTTACCAATTTTCTTTATGAAAATCTCATTTTGGCTTCATAATTATGAGAAAAACTTTTGGAATTTTTTCCTTTTCTTTTTAAGAACTGGAATAACTTTCAATACATTACAACATTAGGCTCCATATATTTACAAGATATTGGTATTAGGATATGTTACGAAATAAACATGAACAAACATAAGCAAACAATAAACTATAATAGGATTTACGTGCTTCACTAATTTTTCTACGTCCATGAGCGAGAAAGAGGGTTTAATTTATTGTCTTGAATGAGGTACAAAAGGAGTCACTGAAGTGCTCTCAAAATTTAAAAATCTAATGCAAATAAAATTAAGTTATTTTTCTCTACAGAAACTACCCACTAAAAAAGTGTTCCCTAAGTGGGCTCGAAAACTAATCGTAACACAACTCTGTGAAAATTACAACGCACACCAAATCCAAGAAATGCTTGTGTTTGTCCTAAGTCAATGACTTTGTCATTACATTAGTTGCATGATGGTATTCCTTCTCTTCCAGAAGAGTCTCAAGACCCTTATGATGATGAGGGAATAGTGACAATTATCGACAATCTCAAACATACAATCAAAGAAAAATTTTCAGGAAAAATAAAAAACATCTTAGCAGCTAAGAGGAAAAAAAAAATCAGCAAAAAAACCAGTTTAAAAATAATAATGGGAGATATGAAGTGGACAAGTTACAGTTGCCATTTTTATAGTGGGTATTAGTGGCTTTATAATGGAACCTTATTCGAATGGTGAATGATTACTTTATACTATTCATTTACTTTTTCCTATTATAAATAGGGGTGCAGATTGTTAGGTTAGAACAAGCTTTTCCTTACAAACTCTCTTTCCTTTGTATACTCTCTACTCTTATAATATATTTAACATTTCAATAAAAGAGAAATTTGGGAGAAATCTGAAGATTTGAAGTGTTCAAGTTAAGTAAGTTCTATTTAATTTCATTGTTATTCTACATTATATGTTTTGTTGATTGCTGCCTAATATGGCGGTCTAAATTTTCTTTTGTTGAATAATATCATGATACTAGAATCAATATGCATGGCGGAATAAAAATAAAAATGATGAAAAAGTAAAAAATGGCCGAGTATAAAATCAAGAAATTTTATTTCTGAGAAGGTTAGAGTTAAAATTGCTGGAAGATTTAGTTTGATTCCAAGGTCTGATTTTGCCCACTTTTTTGTTGGCCATTGATAAGGTGTTTTAAGGGCTTTCTTCCATGACTGGATGAGAATTAAATCTCTAGTTATTTTTATTTTGTTAAATTATTATGTACAATATACAATTTTTGGGTTTGGTCTTACTAAATTAGTTACATTACCCTACTTTCAACTCCGCTCTAAATAAAAGATCCATTGCTATGGTATCAATATCAATATCAATATCAATAATAACTCATTAAGCGCATGACTTTGAGCTTCTTAATCAGGTTCTAATCTCCTGATTATAGCTTCCAACCATTGTCGTACCTCGTCTGAATATACACAAGTTCCAAAATATTGAAGTGTCGGATTCAAAAAATACGTAGCAATAAATTTCATAGAATAAGTAGAATGTAATTATTTGTGATATAATAAATATTTTACAAAAATCAATATTTACTTGCGGCATGCAAGTGCTGGTGCAGTTGTTTATACCATCGTTTGTCAATTATTTCTCAATACAAATTCTAGTCCTTGACTGCTTGTTTTATTGCTAACTTAGTTCTATCCATTGCTTCGTAAACGATAGACAATGTGGGCTTCCTATCTTGATCAACAAGTTTTAATACTTTAACCAGTGTTCCATAATTGATTGTACCTCCCTTACATTTCTCCAGAATTGTATGTCCATAATGATCTTATAGACATATGTTGCAAATCTTGTGATACCTGGACTCAATAACTGTCGATCATTTGTTTGTATGTACTTTCATCAGGTCCACCAGTTTGTCGCTGTTGTAGATAAAGCTGGTGATTTTTTTTTTCTTTTGTCATCACCTTTTTTATCTTGCACATTTCACCAATATCTTCCAATATCAAATCAATACAATGTGCTGCACAAGGTGACAAAAATAAATTTGGTCTTCCCAACATAGGAATCTGACTTAAATTTGGGTTTTCCAACAAAAGAATTGGACCTGCTGTTTTCATTGAACTTTTGTTGTTAGTAACCACTTGAACCACATTTTCCTCTCCCACATCATCGATGATGACATTTATAAGTGACACAATAAACTCGATTGATTTTTTTGTATTCGTGTAGTCCATTGGATCAACAAAAATCATTTATAGGTCATAATATACCACAAATTGGTTATTGGATGTTTGTTCCTATTGCTCCAACGTCACACATGATTGTACACCCATACTCTGAATATTTTGATTTCAAAGTATTTATATAACCAGTTTGCTTATCTATTTCCTCATCCAAATAAATTCCACCAATTTGTCGCCCAGAAGGACCTTTAATATTCGGTCCACATTAACCAATAGTATCAATCATAGATTGATAGTAAGGTACACCACTATCGGCAGCATCAAATAGAACTGCATTAAACAAAAAGAATTTTGAGATGACCTTACCCACAACTTTTATCTTTTGTGGAGCAAACCAACTTAATTTTTATGTTTTTTTGCTTTGGAGCCATCATGTAAGAGTCAATTTACCTAAATGACTTGGCTGAAGTTATTTCTTTTGTGCTGAAGTTTCACAACATTCCTGCACTTGATGAACCTGCACCAGAATGCCTACAATTACCAAAATAACAACTAAGTTACTATAATTAAAAATAAGGGCACAAAATTAACTTTTAAAAATATTCAAACCTACTCCATAATGCTTGTGCATTTTTTCTTGAAAAGCAATCCTTACTTGTCTACCTTCACTTGCATCTAAATTTTCTTCTTTTGTTCCATATTCTCATATTGATCATTATCATCAAAATCCTCATTAATATTGCTTAATGTTACTCCCCGAATTGCATCTGGCACGACATTTTTTTTCTCTTCATTTTTCCTGTAGCACTCGGTGTGTGATGCCACATCCCCAACACTAAGACCCGACCGGCATATGAAATGAAAGTCTATACACGAGCCAAATCTAGGCGAATGGGGACACAACTCACTGGCTAGGCTAGGTGGGACTAACCCTTGGACCAAATAACCACATGTATCAGAGTACAACAATAAAGCGGAAACATACTATATACATATCATATAAACAAATCGAGCCACGAGCTCTACAACAAAAGTAACAAATACAATATGGCCTTCACAGCCTCAAAACTATCATAAATTGCGCCACAGGCCTCCAAGAGCTAAATACAATAACAATAAATATGAGTTTATGCAAGGCAAGTGCTAGACACAAATACACGACTATCTAGACTTGAATTGTAGCACCCCAACTAGAGGCACCACAACCCCCGCACTATGGCCCGACACGTGTAACGAAATAGGAAGTCCGTACACGTACCAAGCCACAACAAACGGGTGACAAACAAAACAAACCAACCTAAGCTAGGCGGAACGTAGACCCTGGCTGAAAAATTTAAAAAAACATGCTCAGAGTGCGCAACAAAATTACAATAAACAAATACATGCATCAGGATCGACATACAAACATATCCACAAGCATTGGCCACGGGCCGACATAATTTAATTCACACAAGTCACATGCAAACTTGGGCTCACAGGCCTCTTTTAACGCAAGCAAACCCGACAATGGCAATTTAAATTCTACGTAGCACACAAACCACAACTAAATGCATACTTATTCACACGTGCGATCAAAACATATAAATTTATACAAATTCCAAATGCGAATGCAAATTCGTAAATTAAAATACAGACTGAATCAAGATGAACTTCAAAGACTGACTTAAACCGCCTCGCACGAACTCTGAAGCTAAACCTGCAAACTAAAAACAAAAAGGGGGAGGGGTCAGTCCAAGGACTGAGCGAGGGGCTACACACGCACGC
>JBBMKE010296271.1:0-13750 GCA_037834125.1 Lippia alba | reverse complement strand
ACCCAAATAGCGTACCAACTAAGCCTACCCCCAACGTACCAATACTTTAGCATACTAGCGTATTGCGTACCCGTACCCGTACCGCGTACCGGAGAGTACCGCGTATTAGGTAACTATGGGCTGGGATCCTATACAAATCTTCAGAAGGGGGCCTCGAATCTCACATATGATGTTTGCGGATGACATCATTCTAGCAGGGATAGCCAATACTCTTGATAAGTTTTGTGCAGCTTCGGGACTTAAAGTTAACTTCAGCAGGTCCAAAGTTCTTTTCAGTTCTAAAACGCCTAATGAAAGGCATGGAGAAGTGGTTGAGATGGTGGGGATAGAGGAGACAACTGACTTAGGAAAATATCTCGAAGTCGGACTCGGTCAAGGCAGAAACAAAAGGGAAATCTTCAGTAATATTGTTGAACGTGTAGAGCAGAAGTTGTCTAATTGGAAGGTGAAAACATTGAGCCCCGCGGGGAGAATGACACTTGTCCAATCGGTCATGGCATCGATCCTAATATACCATATGCTCATGAATTGGTTGCCTCGGTATGTTTGTGACCGCCTCGATCAAATCAATCGAAATTTTTTGTGGTCTTCGGACATCATGAAAAGGAAGACATATCTTGTGGGTTGGTCCAAAGTGACTAATCCAAAATCCCAGGGTGGGTTGGGGCTGCGAGAAGCTTGTAAAACTGATGTGCGTAGTGATGCTTGCCAAGGCAAGTTGGAAAGTTGCTACTAGAGGCGAGAATGTTTGGTGCAAACTGTTCGAAGCAAAATACTTAAAGGGAGAGGACATTCGAGGACACCTTCCAAAGACTAACGCCTCGAGAGTCTGGAAAGGGATTGTCAAGAGTGTCAACATGGTAAAAGAAAACCTGGGTTGGAGGTTGGGAAACGGAAAATCCATATCTTTGTGGGATGATTGTTAGCTGGTTGGGACTTGGGATAGAGGAAACTTCGGGACGAAGCAGAAGGTGGGGTTGTTTCGGAAGAAAGCGAACTGAAAGTGGCGGACCTGATTAACACACAGGGTAGTTGGGACCTAAGTAACCTGCGCACCAGGCTTCCGGAACGGATACGAAGAGAAATAATTGCAACGCCTATCCCTTGGGGCAGAGAAAATGGAGACAAAATAATATGGAACGGAACAGGTACTGGTGTCTTTACTTGTAAATGAGCATATAACTCTCTCCGAGATGATGATGTGGCTATGGAAGGGAATTGGGTTGGATTTGGAAGCAACAAATTCCGACAAAGCTAAAGACCTTCTGTTGGTTATTCCAACACAACAGCCTGCTTACAAATGCGTTGATGTTTGATCGAAACATGAGAGAGAGTGTCGGTTGTCGCCGATGTGGCTGCGTGAGCGAGGACATTACACATATATTACTCAGCTGCCCAATGGCATGGAAAATTTGGGATAAAATCATTGGAGAAGCAGAATATGTGAGTATACTTAATGCAGCCATGAGGCCTAAGAACTGTTGGTATAAAATTTCACCAAATATATTTGTGCAAAATTATATTAGACAAATAAATATATCAACTAAAATATATTTATATCATGTAATCAAAATGATATCATATAATTAAAATAATAATAATAAAATTAACCTAAGAAAGTGTACTTGAATGCAATTAGTGAATCGAGGCCCGTGTATCACATGGTTCCTTTAAGGCTTTATTCATCCTCCATGGTGCTTTAAAGTTGATTCGAACAGCCTTCCAAGATACAACGATTCTTCAATAACCAAAGGAAGCACTCCAATTGATTATTCCAGCGAACTAAACTAATTGGAAACTCTTCTTATGATATGAATAGTGTAGTGAGTGATTTTATAGTGAACACACTTCAATGAATTTGCGAGTGAATGAATGAGTACTATGCACTCCTATTTACAGATATTGATGTGTCTCTTCAAAATGATATAACTATCCCCCACATGAATGAAAAAAAATTATCCCCTTTTGAAGATCTAAATATGCACATACAATTTGAAGAGTTTCCGGTTAAGGGATATTGCATCAAGAGAGTTAGCTTTTGGCTTTGAACCTTCTCTAGTGAGAACTATCGGATATACTTGCCAACTAGTGAACGTGATGTCTTGAACTATTCGGCTTTTGTGTATACCAAGACAATAGGACTTCACACAATATCACTTAGAATTAGTTTGAAGTTCTCATTGTTGTGTTCATTTCGGCCCTGAACAACTCTTGGGTTTTTCATGAGTACTCTTTGAGAATTCAGCCTTTTAAAATTCTCATAGGATCGGCCCCAATCCTTACTCATATAGTTGACTCTTTTGTTAAGAAAATCCTCTTAATCCTCTTCTCGAAATTTCAAGACATTTGAGTCATTAAAAGTAAAATCAACTAACACTGTCTCTTTATAATAGGAATAGGTGTTGAGCTAAGTTTAGTCCCCCACAGTACCCTCATACATTGAGTTGCATTTTCATAACTTGTTTTTCCCTTTCAACCTATTTCTTGGTTTCTCCAGTCACATAGGTAGGGTTCCCATTATGGCAACTTATTAACTTATAGGCTTGAGTCCCATTCCCCTCGATAATTTATCAACTTGCTTTCTATTTAATCCTTTTGTAAGCGGATCCACGATGTTATCTTTCGACTTTATATAATCGATAGAGATAACTCCATTTGAGAGCAATTGTCTTATGGTATTATGTCTACAACGTATGTGTCGAGATTTACCATTATACATACTATTTTGTGCCCTTCCAATTGCAGATTGACTATCACAATGAATTCGAATTGCTGACACAGGCTTAGGCCAATTTGGAACATCTTCGAAAAAGTTACCAAGTCATTCTGCTTCTTCTCCTGCTTTATCTAATGCTATGAACTCAAATTCCATAGTAGATCTAGCAATACAAGTTTGTTTTGATGATTTCCAAGAAATGACCGCCCCTCCTAATGTAAACACATATCCACTTGTAGATTTAGTTTCATTAGAGTCGAATGTCCAATTAGCATCACTGTATCCTCCAAGTACAGGTGGATATCGTGTATAGTGCAAACCATAGTTTAAGGTATATCTTAAGTACCTCAAAACTTTAACTATGGCGGCCCAATGAGTTTGACCGGGATTACTAGTAAATCAACTTAATTTACTAACTACAAATGCTATATCCGGTCTTGTACAATTCATAATGTACATAAGACTATCAATTATACGGGCATACTCTAATTGTGTTTTTGGTTCACCCCGTATTTTTTATAAGATGTACGTTTACATCTATGGGATTTTTTTTACCGGACTAGTATCATAATTTTGAAACTTTGATAACACTATTCTATGATCATAAATAATAATTGCATAAATGATCAGAAATAATTATTATAGCATAGACACAAAAATAGTTTTTTTTCCTAAAAATAATATTTACTCTATGAAATCGATATTTTCACATAAATAATAGAATCAAAATAAAGCCTTAAACTTGTTCGTACAAAATTTCACCGTATGTATTTGTGCAAAAATATATTAGACAAATAAATATATCAACTAAAATATATTTATATCATATAATCACTGATGGATCCAAAATACGCTCGTATCTCCACCGTTCACGTGGCATGATCGTGAAAGACTCCCATCATGACCTGGCAACGGACTCAATGGAACGCTTAAGTAACCAAAGCTCGCGAGCTATACCCAGCCTCGTTGCCCATAGGATTCTCAAGGAAGCTACCTCCAACTGAACGCACCCTCGGTGAGTCAACCCTCGGGCTGCTAACACTCTGTGGTCCAATGTTCCAACTTCTCACTCAAGGAGCCCCTCTTCGAGCGTCCTTGCGCTCGACCACTGGCACGAGCTTCTCATCGCTCAAGAGAATCATTCCTTAACTGTCACTGACACAACAGTCTGGCATAACCGTCTCGAAGGCGATAGTGACACACGCACGTCACTTTCAGACCCCCACACCTCACCACGTGTCTAGGGCAACACTATTCCAAGACCACCCAGTTAATATTACATAACCGTCCTCACCTCAAACTATAAATAGGGGGATTACTACACTCCTTCAAAAAAAGCAACCTTCCTCTGCTACATTACTTTCTTCACACACAAGAAACATACACTGAGCTGGAAAAACCCCATTGTTGCGCATTCAAGCAACTTACAGCTTTATCTTCTCCTTTGAGGTGTTACCCTAGCTGGTAGAATCCATGTTCAACGGGAACCCAATTCCTGAGGCTCAACGCCTATGATGGCCTTCCCTTTCACACAAATAGAGAGTGTTTGGTGTTGATTTTCCCCTTTCCAATTCCGACACCATCATTTCTGGCGCCGTCTGTGGGAAACCACCATTCTCAACCTCCATTTTCAATAGCTAGTTGAATAGTAACACCTCTCTCAAGTTTGTTTTTACAGTTAAGAGCATTTAATCTTCTCTTTATCTTGGCATGGCTGTCACCACGCGTTCTGGAGCTACCGACAATCGAGGCACACTTCCTCCACTCAGCGAGGAGGCCCCCGGAAGTGGAACCACTGCTACTGCCACCTCCACTACCGTCAGAGATGTGACTCTGACAGTGGAATTGGCAAACCAAGCTACCACGGTGACCCAACGCATCACTCCGCTCATTCCGCCACCGCTTGCCTCCACGAGCTCGGCCGCCATTACCAACACTTCCATGGAAGTCACGAACACCGGAGCTCTCGCCACCATGATGATGCCCTCCCAAGGCATCATGCTCATACATCCTGGATTGATGCAGGGATTCTCCCAAGGAGCTATGCAGAGCATGGTGACCGGAATGGTGCCCAACATGCTCCCAACAGTGTAGCCATATCATGTGGGGAACCTTCAACTTCCAATGACCTTGCCCCGCGAGATCCAAGGGGTGGAGATGCCTCAACTGACAAACCAACAACTCTTGGTGATCTACGCTCAGTGCGAGGCACAAGCCATGCAGAACGCCTGGAAGCACTTCACTACTACGTACTTCCCAACAGGAACAGATGCGAACATGGCCCCATCTCTGGGAGGATTAAAGGCGCATCCCTTAAAAGCTGCGCAAATTATCCAAACACTCGCGCAAAATACGCAACAGCCTCAACCCTCACTTCCGCCTCCTCTTCCAAGAGATGACGGACCTTCAAGGATTGATCAACAACTCCCACCACCTCCTCCATTAAACGGAGTCGAGCCACAAAGGGTCAGGAGAGATGATGAGGAAGAAGTCCAATCCAGGATTTCTAGAAGGACAAACCCGAAGAACAAGGTCAACCCACAACTCCTCAATGTCCAAACCCAGTTGGATGACCTCCAGAACATGATGCAGCAGCTCTCTCGAGCAAGGTCCCAAGTTCCCCATTTGGGGGCGAGGGGTCCAGAGCCAGAGACGGACGGGAGGGAGCGCTATGAGGATCACAGGGAGTACAACAGGAATAGGGGGAGTACCAACTCCTGAAAATTTCACCGCTTGTAGATGAGGTCCTCATGACCGGAGCGAGGATGGGCAAAATCCCTACATCCATTAAACGGTACGACGGGACTACTGACCCTGCGAAGCACCGAAATCATTTTGTGCACCTCATGCACCTTTACGAGCATCCTTTGCATTACTGGGCCAAGCTCTTTGTTACTTCTCTCGAGGGGATGGCTCAAGAGTGGTACAAGAAACTCCCTTCGCTTCAATTCGAGGGTACAATGATCTAACGGACGCCTTTCTCAGCCACTTTAATTCCATGAAGGCTCCAGCCCCTGATGCAACGGTGTTTTACAATTTGGTACAAGGGCCCACCGAGACCCTCAGATCTTTTATGGGGTGGTTTAACAAAAAAAGTTCTCCAGGTGGACCGATGGTCAATGGTCTTCATTAGACACATGCTCTTACAATCCATCAATATGAAGAACTATGTGAGCAAAGAATTCGTCGAGGAAATGGCAAAGAAGAAACCATAAACCATGCTCGAACTAAGAGAGGTCGCCGACTCTCACTTTACCCTTGAAGATATGTATCAGGCTCGGGAGCGCGCCTTGGCTAACCCGCATCCAATAGTTAGGGCCCTAGATAGAGGTGAGCCAAACAAAAAAGATTTGTCGCCGCAGTCCACCCCACACCAAAAGAAACCCATCACCACGGCGAAGGTCTAAGCGCGAGCTTATCCAGCTCAATAGGCCTATCACTGAGATTTACTCCCTGGCGGACAAGAAGCTCTTCAAAAGGCCTCCTAAGATGAGAGAAACCAAGGCGCAGAAACGCTCGGAAAAATACTGTACCTTTCATAAGTAGCAAGGCCACGACACTAACAACTGTCATTAGTTTGAAGCGGCAATCCAGCGACTCATTGCTGGGGGGCACCTCAAGGAGTTTGTGAGGGCTCTCGAATGATTCGATGGGCAATGCAATAAGCAGGCTCACGATGAAAGAATAAGCCATTTGCGCTCAAAGAGTCCTCTCCGCCGTCAGTCCGAGGGGAGCGACCGAGGAAAAAAGAAGACTGAAGAACTTGAGAACCAGCCCTACGCGGTCATCGACATGATCGCTGGCGGATCCTCGAGAGGAGATTCCAATACCTCTCACCGCCGCTTTGTGCGAAGCTATGACAAAAATCCCAGAAAGCGCAAGTTGTGTACTCCGTGGAAGCCAAACAACACTAGACAGAGAATGATATTGTTGGCTTTACAGATAGGGATTTAGAACACATTGTAACGCCCCATGGGGGTAGTACAACTTCTGATTGCCCCACGGTGGTTAGCTTAAACATATACAACCATATTGTAAAAAGGGTTTTGGTCGATAATGGAAACTCGGTCAATGTTTTGCCGTACTCAATGTATCAAAAGATGAATCTCACGAACATCCCCCTCGAACCTTTCAGAACCGCCCTCATTAACTTTGGGGGTTCCGAGATTGTCCCTCACGAGCAAATATGCTTAGCCAACTCTTTCGGTCGCGCCCCACAGCGTAAAACTTTGAATGTTTTGTATGCAGTTGTAGAGGTGGACTTACCATACAACATCATCATTGGGGCGACCAGCCCTCGTGGATTTTAAGGCCGTAATTTCCACCTACCATCAGAAGATCAAGTTTCCCACTCCCGAGGGGACAGGAGAAGTCCTGTACAATGTGAAGGAAGCCTGGGAATGCTATATTCTTTCCCTCCACAACCAGAAGCCAAAATAAACCCTCCAGCAAGGTTCCATGAAAAAGACAGTCGACTTTCCTAAGCTCGACGAAGATGGTCCCGAACGAAAGAGGGCCAAGCTCTATAAGAAGAGGAATAAGAAGAAGGGATCCAAGTGTAACAGAACAGGATCGGCCCAGTACCCAGATATTGTCCGCTTTGTACGCCCTTAATCGAAACGGCCTCACGGATTTGCTTTTGAGCCAGGACGGAACCATAGCTCAAAACGCGTCATGGAGGTAAGGTTTCCACCCACCTTATGAGGAGGGTTTCATTCTCCTTCCCAACCGATGTGGGATATTACATCCACCCCCCCTTAGGAGGGACCAGCGTCCTCGCTGGCACACCAGTTTCCTGGCACCGGCTCTGATACCATTTGTAACAGCACAGCATCGGCCCAGTACCCAGATATTGTCCGGTTTACATGCCCTTAATTGATACGGCCTCACGGATTTGCTTTTGAGCCAGGGTGGAACCATAGCTCAAAACGCGTCTGGAAGGTAAGGTTTCCACCCACCTTATAAGAAGGGCTTCATTCTCCTTCCCAACCGATGTGGGATATTACACAAGGCTTCCGCGAGCGATGGACCCCCCGGAGCTGTTGAAGAGTCCTCGGAGAGTAAAGAGAATCCGCCCTCGAAAGAGGTAGATAGCCATCTCATTGGAAAGAAAAGAACGTTCGAGGTGCCCCGCCCCGAGGTGAGAATCGACGTAATAGAAAAATATCTGACCATAGAATTGGTGCCCGAAAATCTCGAGAAAATAACTCAGATAGGCTCGAACCTTGAGGGACCGGCTCAGGTCATGATGATTGACTTCCTTAGAGAGAACTTGGATATCTTTGCTTGGAAAGCCTCTGATCTCACTGGCATTGACCCGAGCGTCACAGTCCACAGGCTTAACGTGGACCCTACTTTCAAGCCCATTAAGCAGAAGAAGAGGGATGTCCATGGATTCCGAAAACAGATCATTGAGGAGGAAGTCAACAAACTCCTTGACGCTTGGTACATTGAAGAAATCTTGTACCCAAAATGGCTCTGTAATGTTGTTCTCGTGCCTAAGAATGTGAATAAATGGTGTATGTGCAACGACTTCACTGACCTAAACAACGCGTATCCAATGGATCCCTATCCGTTGCCTCGCATAGATCAATTGGTGGATTCGATGGCAGGATGCGAGCTCATGAGCATAATGGACGCCTTCCAAGAATATTACCAGATATTCATGGCTCCCGAAGACCACTCCAAAACTTCTTTTTTAGTGCATGTTGGGGTGTACTGTTTCTTGGTCATGCCCTTTGGCCTAAAAAACGCAGGAGCAACCTATCAGCGCTTTGTTAATAGGATGTTTAAGCCAAAAATTGGGAAATCCATGGAGGTTTACGTGGACTACATGATTGTAAAGAGCGAGCATCAAGGTTCGCACCTGGATGACCTCCGTCGAGCATTTGGTATCCTTAGGCAGTATGGTATGAAGCTCAACCCCCTCGAAATGCACATTCGAGGTACGAGGCGGAAAATTCCTCGGATACGTGGTTAGCCAATGAGGGATTGAAGCCAATCCAGAGAAGATCAAAGCCATCCTCGATATCCCTTCCCCTTGCAATGTGAGGGAAGTTCAAGTGTTAGTAGGGAAGATAATCTTACTCAACAGATTCATCTCGCGATCTGCCGACAGGAACTTACCGTTTTTCAAGATTTTGCGTAACGCTCGCAACTTTGAGTGGACCCCGGAATGCGAAGAAGCGCTTCAGAGCATGATGCAATATCTCTCGTGCGCTCCGCTTTTAACTAAACCAGTGGAAGGACAACACCTCTTCATTTATCTATCAGTCTCCTCAAAAGCCACAAGCGCAACGCTTGTTGCCATACGTGAGCGAAAGCACCTGCCCGTGTATTAGCTTAGCAAAACTTTGCAAGGGGCGAAAAAATGCTATGTAGAGATTGAGAAGTTTGCCTTTGCCCTCAACAACATTTTTCAGAGGTTGAGACCTTATTTCCAAGTGCACTCCATTACAGTGCTTACTGATCAACCCCTTAAACAAGTCTTGGCCAAGCCAGATATCTCTGGAAGGCTGATCAAGTGGTCTATTGAATTAAGCCAATTTGACATCAGCTTCAAGCCACGCACAGCCATCCAAGTCCAAGCTGTGGCAGACATCTTGGTAGAACGTTTCGGGTTAGATTCCCCATCGCTCGGGGATAAGGGTTTATCGCTGCCGCACACTAATGGTTTCTCAACCTCATAAGGGGGGAGCTGGAGTGATCCTCAGGGATCCTCATGGAACGAAAATAGCTTTTGCAATCAAACTTGCCTTTTAAGCCACCAACAATGAAGCCGAGTACGAGGTGCTTATCCAAGGGCTCAGAATCACTCAAAAAAGCGGAGCCAACAGGGTAACAGCTTATGTGGATTCCCAGTTGATTGCAAGTCAGATTGATGGGACTTATGAAGCTCGAGAAACTACCATGATGCGTTACTTAGCAAAAGCCCAAAAAATCATCGCTCAGTTCAAGGAATTTCACTTACTACAGGTCCCACGAGTAGAAAAAGAGGGTACGGACGCTCTCTCAAAGTTTGCATCCTCTTTGGATGGAGCATGCAAGCGGACGGTCACTTTTCTCAGAACCGATGGACCATTGATAGAAGAGTGCGAGTCGTCGAAATAGGTCAACATGATTGACCTGTCCGAGCAATGCTGGCTCGATGTAGTCATTCTATTCCTCCGAGACGGAACTCTCTCGAGCAATAAAGTCAAGGCCAGAAGGGCGACTCTTCAAGCGCTCGTTCCAAGGACCACCTATGAGATGCCTGAGACCCTCACAAGCGAAAGAAGTCTTAGAACATATACAAGGAGGCAGTTGTGGAAACCATTTTGGCGGTCGAATTCTAGCTAAAAAGGTACTGAGGAGTGGGTTCTACTGGCCCTCGGTCTTGTAGGATGCCATCAATTACTGCAAGAAATGCCCCAAATGCCAATTCCAGGCGAACGTTCCACAACTTCCAGCAGCCCAGATGATCCTGGTCGACGTATCCTGGCCCTTTAATCAATGGGGCATCGATATCATTGGACCTCTTCCTATGGCGGTCGGACAACGGAAATTCGCGATCATAGCAGTAGACTACTTTACCAAATGGGCCGAGGGAGAAGCTGTCGCCAAAATCATCTTTCGGACAGTTAGAGATGTCATTTGGAAGAACATCATCAGGCGTTATGGCAACCCGAGGGTTCTCATTTCAGACAACGACTCTCAATTTATTGCCGCTGACACTCGCGGTTGGTGCTCAAAACTAGGCATCGAGCAACGCTTCACTTCTGTGGTTCATCCACAAGTCAACAGTCAAGCTAAAGTAACAAATAGGATCATACTCCAGCATCTCAAAACGATGCTCGAGAGTAAGAAAGGTGAGTGGACTATCCCACGAGCGGCGACCGGCGAGACTCTGTATGCTTTGACGTATGGATCTGAGGCAATCACTTTGAGCCCGTTGCTAACAACAGCAATTGAGCGCTGGAACTGGATTTGATAGACGAGAAGCGTAACACCACTTGGGCACCCATCCACAGATACAAGGCAACGGTCGCGTCACAATATAACAAGCTTGTCAATGAGAGAACTTTCCAACTGAGAGACCTAATTCTCAAGAAAGTTGAAGTCTCTAAGCATGTGGGTAAGTTGGACCCTAATTGGGAAGGCCCCTTCAAAGTTATACAAGTACGCGCGAACAATACCTACTTGCTAGAAACTTTGTAAGGCGAGCTTCTACCCCGACTGTGAAATGCTTGCAATCTCAGAAGATTTTATGTATGAACATTGTATTATTCCCCTTGGGACGAGTTATATTTTTTCTTAGTAAAATGAAAAATATGAAATACAATTACTTAGTGTATTTTTAGTTATCTTTGGAAATATCTCCCTTCCGATGGTTAAACAAGCTAAACTCCGTGTCGAGGGAACTCCACGTCTAAATAGCACTACTTAACACCACTCTAATCCCTCCGAAACGAGCGGACTTAGTAAGCAGAGGCATAGGAATCCTCTGACGGAATATTCTTCATTTCAACACTTAGCAAAATCCGCGTTATTTTCTAAGTTCACGTTATTTGCAGATGGAAGTTTTTAAACCATTCCTACTCTCTAAGGTCTTCTACACTTTAGGAATTCTCATGCAACTTGGGGGTTCTCCCATCTATTTAATTTCACCAGGGTGATCCCTATGTGGACACACCCTTGAGCCCTCACGAATCTACTACGAGATCCTCTCGCTCAAAGGAAACAAAACCAACCCAAGTACAGACCCGGGACTTATGCACGCTCAAACATCCAGACATACAAATAATCATCAGAGTTGGCAACTTCGAAAACGAATGAATCATTCATTCATCAAAGTGGAAAGATTGCATAAGTAATGCTGACGGAAACTATACAGAGTGGGAAAAAATTACATTGAAACCAGAAATTATTTGGAAGATAGCAAAAGTCAAAGTTACAAATTCAAGAAGTAATAGTTAGAGAAGGCTCAGGAGGCAGGAGCATTTGTGTCTTGGGCACCAGCATTGTCAGTCCGAGCATCAGGGATGGGGCCCTCGATTTTAGAAAGAGCGATAGCAAGAGGAGTAGGATTCAGAGGCACTCCACCGAGTGAGGAGCCTTCTCCTACTGTGCCATCGAGAGTTATGCGCCCCTCTTGAGGTCTGTTTGCAGCAAGGAATTCTGCCTGCATAGTATGGACCAACTCCTCGTATAAGGGCTCGATCATATTTTTCTCAAAAATGTCACCACCAACACTGGAAATCCTCTCCATGTTCTCGTCAAGTTCCATGTCAAGTTGCGGATGATCACGAGCGTCGGATGGAGCTAACCCCAGCTTAATTAGCTGACTAATGCCCTTCCAAAAGAACATTTGCGTCTTAGCAAAGCAATGGAGATTGGCCAAGAAATCGAATGCCTTCGAGCGCACAAACTTCACGACCTCATCCTTGGCAGCCCTCAGTTGGATGTCTGTCAATTGGGCGCTAGTCTCGCTCAACTTATTCTCCTGCTCTAGAGGGTGCGTTTGTACTCCTCCTAATTCCTGGTCCACTCCTCTTTCTCCTTCTTATGCTTGTGGCCCATCGTTTGCATTTTTTCCTTGAGTTTGGTGAGGCGGGTGTTCCTATCCGCAAGGTTAGCCTGCAAGGACCCACACTTTGCCTTCAGCTCAGTACATTGCTACTGAAGAACCTCCGGATCGTTGAGTCTAAGTTGCCTCTTGTATTTAGTTTTACGCTCAGTGTAGGCCTTCACTCGCCTCTCCATATTTTTCTATCTTGGGAGCACCTCCTGTACTGGGAACCAGTACTCAGTCAAAAACTCAGGGGTAATCAAGCAGTTACAGATTGAAAAATATCAATGGAAAAATATCCTTACAGCGATCACAGCATGACTCGCGTCAGCCAGAACTTCCTCGATCGGCTGGTTATTCAAAACCATGTGGTCCTCAGTGAATTGAACCTGATCAAGCACCCCAGAGCTAATCAACTGGGAATTTTGGCTTCTCTTCAACAAAACAGACCCATCCTTACCGGACCTCTCGTATTGAGCTTCACCCTGACGCTCAAACTGCCAAAAATGCTCTTCTTCGGACAAAGAAGTGTAGCCATCATCGTTCTCGAGGGGACCTACCACAACCTTTTTCCCTTTACCGGACACCCGCCTCGAGTCAAGCATCCTCCTGTTCTTCCTTTAGGGATCCAAATGCCCCTCAGCAACCTCCTTAATAATGGGCCCCGATACTGTCCCCCTCGACTTCTTTTCGCTCGTCTGAGTCGTCTTTACCAGTTTTCTCTTCTTCTTCAGAGATCGGCTGTGACCTCCTGATTCTCAGCACCCTTGGCACCAACCTGATCCTCCCTCCTCTCTTGTGCGTCGCTCACACCCCCAGTTGTCGGCCCACTTCCCTGAGGGGGCGATCGTCTCTTGATTCTTCGAGGGGAAACAATGCTGGAAGTAGCTCTACCTGCCATGAGCACTTCAATAACTGCATCAATTACCAAAAAACGAGCGTCAAGATAATGTTCGAAGCAAGAAAATGATAAGCAAGTAAAATGCTAGGGGAAACAGATAACATAGCAATGCTCAAGGTTAGTAGGTTAGTAGGAAGTTAGTTCCTAGAAGTCTAACCATCTTTCTCCATGGTTGTTGTGGGAGGGTTCTCAATCAGTCCTGGGTGGGCCAAGAGTCCAAAACAGAATAAAGATTCTTCATTTTGCAGCAGCCCTCCTGTCTTCATATAGTTTTCTAGATTCTTCATAGTAAAGGCCAAACTCTTGGCCTAACCCTCAAAAGCCGGGGCAGGAGATCTTTCTTTCACCAGAGGCCCATCTTCGTGTATCACCCACCTCATGGGCAACCCGAACATCTCAGCAAGTCCACCAATAAAGAATACTTTCCCTTCCATGTTTCACCGAGTGAATCCTTCGAGGAGTTGATAATCTTCATGCATCTCTTAGAAGAGATGTAGTAGAAACTGTTGGGAATAGTGCCCTAGAAAGCCGATTGTAATATCCGCTTTGGACTTTTCCTTATTGTAATCACAGACAATCTTTGAAT
>JBBMKE010295837.1:0-13759 GCA_037834125.1 Lippia alba | reverse complement strand
GAACCTAAGTGATTTGGGTGGACACTATAGTTGTATCAAGCATGCTATCCATGTACACCAACCTTGTGTGCTTATATAATCAAGTTGCTCTTACTTATGCACTTTATATCTCAATATGATTGAACCTTGTGACCTTGAATGAATCAGTATGCATTTTTGTGGTTACCTTAACTTCTTAAATTGATCTTGCATCTTTGAATATGGAATTGCACGATGGTTGCTTGTCAATATGATCTTGTTGAGCATTGATGTACCTTTATTGACCACGACACCATATGAAAGCGCAACATGAACACTTATGCATAACCACAATCATGTTGAGCAACGTCGTGAGTCTTGTTTGGTTCATATAGAGTCTAAGTCTGGTTTTCTGTATGTCTTGTCTTCTTTCAGAGTTTGGTGATGCGGGTGATCCCGTGGGTTGAGTGTTTGGCCCTACGCGCTCTAGACTCTACTTTCTTCGAGGTGAGGTTAAGGTATATGCTGTTTTGAACCCCCTGCTTGCGAGTATATTATACAATACGCTACTACATGCCCTGATAAGATATGTTTATGATCTTGTGAACCACTTTAGGTTTTGAAAATTATTATGAAAGGTATATGTAAGCCTTTTGGAAATTGTTATGTCTTGCCTTGTTCTGTTACTTTGAGAGATAAGTTCATGAAATATTGGCATTCTGTCCTGTCCTGTTCTGTTTCTGTTTTGGGCCCTGGAGCGGGTTAGAGGGGATGTCGGTACGGCAAGGGCCGTCAGACCAGCCTCTATACTTAGTTCCACTTTGAGACGTCCGCACTCGACCCTGGAGTAGGGAAGGTGACGCATCTTGAGCCTTCGACATACTTCTGCCGGAGAGGACTCTTGTGGGATCGCTTCCCCTTGAGGTATGTCTTGTTTACCTCTAACTTATAGGGTCGGGGAGGACTCTGTTGGGATAGCGTCCCCCAGAGGTATGTCTTGATTGGTAGCGGTTGGATTGTATTATGCTTTGGTATTCCGATCTGTCTTGAGGAGTTGGAGATTGTAGCTCGTACTCGCCGAGCGTATGACTGTTCTGTCCTGTCTTAATTGGCACTTGTGACACGGGATAGGTGTTTCTAAATGGTCTGCGAACTTTTATTTATTTTGGGTATTTTCAACTATTTTGGTGTGCAAAACCTAGCCCCGGTTCACGAGTCCACCCTTTTGATATGTGTTGTGCTCTCTCTCTCTCTCTATATATATATATAGTGGGTGTGTGTTAGCCCCCTCACTCAGTCAGTTGATTGACTCCTCCTATCGTTTGTTTTTCAGTTGCAGGTCTTTACTTTTGAGCTAGGCGGATGAGTCTGCACTTGTGGTCTTAGTTGGAGTCTGCAATTCATTCCTATTGCTTTACTTTCTAAATTTATGTACTTTACTTTCAGTTGTTGGATATTACTCTTACATCACTACCGCTTTATTTTATGTTGACCCTATGAGGTCTAGGATAGCCCTGTGTGGCTTAGTTACTTTGGCCCTGTGTGGCTTAGATGACGTGGCCCTGTGTGGCATATAATTTTATATTTGGCCCTGTAAGGCATTTTCGGTTTTCGATGTTGCTACTTTGTGGTACTGCTGTTATCGTTCCATCTGTCGTATGATTTTGGTTTAAATCATTTCCTCATTCTGTTGGTTTTGTTTGTGTTGCTTCCTCGTACTCTGTTAGTTTAAATCCGTCTAGCCTAGCGTGTGTGGTCTCTCGCTTACTGGAGTTTGGATTTAGGCTTGGACTTATTCCATGACTGAGTTCGGACTTCAGTGCGGGAGATGTGACATCTTACGCTCGGGGTGTTACATGCTATATGATGTCTTAAATGTTTATGCATGAGTTCTTAGCCTTATAAATGTGTTTGGATTGGATTTGGATTGATTGAGCATGCTTTGAACCTTCTTTGGCCGAAAATTACACTTTGGACTCATTTTGGGCGCATTTGAGGTTCCCATAATCTTGGGAATTTGGTGCATTAAGACCCACGGCCGTGGGAAATGAGGGTGAACAGTAGGGGGTAACTGCCTCATTTCCACGGCCGTGGATTTTCAGGGCCAAAATATCCACAGCCATGGATCTTGCTCTACTTTCAGTTTGAGTTTGTTTTGCTTCGTTGGCCCTTCATCCGAACTCCAAATGAGCTAAAATTTTAACCACAGAAGTCTCTTGAAGTTAGAACATTATCCAATTTGAATCACCTTAATATCTTTTCTGGTTTGTGAGTTATAATCAATCCTTTTTGGTGTCGCTAATCTGCACTCACTCAACTTCGTGCCTATGCCATTTTCACATCGCTTTGAAATATGATTCAAGCCATACATCATTGAAAATACCTATGTGTCTAGTTTCAAATACAATAAACAAAACTAAATTCTCATTTCTCAAACTCAAGATATTCCTATTTTTGTACAGCTTGCGCATTTTGATAATTTATCAGTTTTTGCCCGTTTTCACTATAAATCCCTTTTTGTGTTCTCCTTCCATTTTTCTTGTATCTTTTTACCCTTGAACTTGATTCTAACATGTTATAATATGTGTCCCCTTGATTATGATGAAATTTGGTATGATTTGGAATCCATTTGAACGAGATATGATTCATAATGCCTTCCTTTTTACTTTATGCACTTCATATGCATCCTTTGCATTCATGAGCATTGTCGAGCGTCTAAATGGTTCATGTTTGAGTCTAAGTCTTTAAAGTTATATTTTTTTGTCATAGGGGTACTCCCAAGAGGAGCAGGGTCCGAGGTTTGAGTTTGTTGGGATCGCTTTCTTGCACCACACAACGTTTTTTGATCAAAGGTGAGGTTTAGGATCTTTTTGTATAGTTAAGCGACCTATGACCCTAAATACTCATTTTCTAGCCCGCATGTGACTATATATTATATATATATATAGTTAAATATGTGTAATGTATGATATGAACATGATTTTATGATAAAGTTTTAGCTTTTGGAACCGGGTTATAATTATGAGCATATATGAGTTCATGTTTTAATGAAATTTAATGTTTATGAATGCCTAATGCTTATAAGGTAATGCTAATGGTTCGTTTTGGAGTGAGAATGCAATGATATGGAAATGTAAAGGTAATGTTGGATCTATGGAGACTACGAGTTAGGACCTCGGTATGGTAGAGGGCCGTCAGGTTTAGCCAAATCGTGGTTGCCCCTCCGAGATATCACGTGCGACCCTAGAGAGGTTGGAGAATACGTGATATGCTTGATGCATTCGGAGTGAACCGGGGAGGAATCGTGAGGGTAGCTACCCCTCGAGAAATGTATAATGGTACTCATGTGGGTTAATCACCCCTTGAGGAATGTGTAATGTAATGGATTGTTAAGGGTTGACACTCTTCCATCAAATGAAGTTGAGGATTGAATGTGATTTGGTATTTGCAATGTAATGTAATGGGAAGTAATTGAAAATGCTCATTTTCACCGAGCTTAATGAAATGGTTGGATTATGAAACAGGAATAGAGACTTAATGCTAATGTTAGTGAATGTGAATATGTATATGATATGAATTTGTTTTATTGAAAATGCTTTGGTATGCAAAATCTATTCCCGGATTCATAATCTTTCTCTTTTATGTGCTTTGCTTTATATATGTATAGTGTGTGGTTGTGCGTCAGCCCCCTTACTCAGTCGAGTTGTAGACTGGCCCCTCTCATTTTTCCACCTTTAGTTTGCAGGTTTTTAGTGCACGAGCTAGGTGGAGAAGTGGGTCGTTCGAGTCTCACTTTTGGGTTTAGGTCATGCTAGGTGCATTGCATATGTTATTTTGGATTTGTGCTTATGAATTGTAAATGTTATGAATCTTGGTTCATCTTGGCATTGTATCTTCTTGTATATTTGTTGTATATGAATTTTATGTTTTAGTGATTCCTTTGCTTCCGCTATCTGTTTATGTGTTGCGCGCTCTGGTTTAGTTTAGCTCAACCTAGCCTAGCGAGTGTGTGGTCTCCGTTCGCTTAGACTTGGGCTCATGTATGGACTTTTCATTTCATATGTGAGCTCGGGTTTAGGTGCGGGGGATGTGGTGGCCCGCGCTCGGGTGTCACAAACCAGGCTTCTGTCAGTTCCAGATCCTCGAGCCTTGCTTCGTTCACCATCGATCAGTGTGTTGCTTATATCAACGAGAGTTGTTTGTTCTCGGATGCTGACTTTAGTCAAATACTGGGAGGGTAGCCAATTTTCAGTTGTAGTCCAAAGTTCCGTATGTGTGTTAGAACCCTTTGCACCCATTTTCACTGGGACGATTCTCTTGGGCTTCTGTTTGGTCTATTTGAATTTCGTTCGTGAATTTAGGCATTCGGTTTTATGTGATGTTGTCCCCCTATAGTTTACATAGTTAGGTTTTTGGAGCTTATCAGCAGCATGAGTTTCGCTTAGATTAGAGTCCAACTAAGTCCCAATTGGGTCTACGACATAGCTTGCGCTAATTTCTCCCGCTCTTCTATCCATGTTTATTGGAGTCTCCTTCCGGGGTTTTGTTGAAATTTCCTCCCGGATTTCTGCTGTAGTTACTTCTGTTTCGCCGTTATCTTCGTCCTCCGAGGCGCAATCAAAGGATTGTCAAAGATTTTGAACTGCTTCGTGGGCTTTGGGTTCGGATCTTGTCCTCCACCGTGCCGGTGCACCGTGCCATTTTTGTCAGTCTCTTTACCGACTTCCCTCGCACCTTCTTTCCATTTAACCTATCTCGACCCCATGCCGGCAGCATCTCCTCCTCCTGTCTTTGATTTTTCCGATCTCCCGCGGCCGTTTCTAGCTAGCATCCAAGGCCCATATTGGGGTTTTTCCGTGGCGATTTCCGAGGCTTGCTATGACTCCTCCCCATGGTTCGAAAGTGTTTCTCGGCATCATTTGTTTCAGGAGGTTTCGATGGATAGTTATCAATGCGGTGGCCCACCCGTCCACAATGAAAGCATATCGAAGGAAGATTTTCGTATTCCACCGGCAGAAGTCTGCCTTCGACATCCACTCCGCTTTGGAGTGGTTTCTCAAGATTGATCTCAACACTGACCCTTGCATATATGTTTCTCTTTTTCCCCCAATAGGTGTTCCTATCCACTTTGGTCGGTGTTCCTATTGCAGTACCTATTCCATAAAGAATAGTTTCTTTATAGTACTCTGTTGCTAATCCTCGAATGCGCACCCAAGAGATTTCGGTCGTTATCTTATCCGTGGCTGCGTTGAACTGGGGAATCCACCTCCTTACCACCAAGTAGTTGCCATTTATAACCCACGGACCACCTGTCAATATGGTCATCACTTTCTCAGGATCATGCACACGCACTATATAGCAACCATTACCAAGGTCTATCAGGTTAAATTCTCCCCAAAGATCCCACATCTTATCAATTCTTATAGATAGGAGATGGATATTGATGCTTCGTCCCAGAATTCGTAGAATGATAGCATTCTTCCATGGCCGTCGTATCTCTTCCATGTATTCATCGGTGAGGGTAATCTTTGGGTATGGATACTCCTCGGTTGGCTCTTCAATCCGGATTCTATTGAGATCCGGCAGGTTGTCATCAAATCGGAGATGGTCCAGCTTCTGTTGCCCCAATAGGGTTGCCGCATAGGAGATCGCCCTCAGCGTCCTTTCATATGAACTGTTAACTCCATCCTCCGTTTCCATCCCCTCCGGGGTGTCATCTCCACCGGAATTGGGTCGTCGGTTGCCCCGTCGCACCAGGTCGGCCTCTTCGCTAGAGAGTTGCGGTTGTCTCGTAGTCATTTTTAGTAATTACTCACTCAGTCCTTACGCGTCACTGACGGCGTTACAAAAGCGTATGATTGAAACTTTAATTAAATATAAGGTTTTTATAAGATTTTTTTTGTCAGGTTGTTTTTTTCCCCTAATTATGTCTAACACAAGATAGTTCCTGTAATTTCCCATGATTAAAAATATTGGGTCCTCTGGATCTTTCCACTTTCAAAATAATAATATATATAAATAATTGAACATGTAGCTCATCTTTTATAACCTCAACTCCTCACGTAAAACGTCAATTAATGTTTTGTTTGGCCTTTATGTTACTACTTCAAAGTCAACTCTCCGTCATAAAAATCTCAAGTACATGCATGGTGTATCTGCATTTACACATTGCAAAGAGAATTTTTATATGATGTTCTCAATTGTTTATGTTTAATTTGTCAAGCTAAAATCATTATTATATATAGTTTGGGATATAATTCAATTTATTGGCAAAGCATAATAAGATAATAAGAGTTTCATTAGAATTGGAAATTATATAAAGTATATTACTCCTTACCAAAAGAAAAAAGTATATTACTGGTGAATAAAAACATTTATTTTTGAAGAATTGAAGTCCTTTTTTTGGCAGGGGGGCTGGGGTTCGCTAATGAAGCTATTATGACATTAAAGTTGATAATTATAACTATATATATAATCAAAATAATAATTTGGTTGTACACTTTTGTGTGTTCTTGTTTTTTTAACTTAAAAGATATATTATAATTTATAAGTTACTCAAGATTTTGAGAAGAAAATTTTCCATAGCAGATCTCATTTTGAGGAAATACTTTTAGCTTATAATGCATTATATTGATACAAATACTAGATACAATAATATAATTTATTTTTAAATTTATCAGATGAGAAGTGTTGATCTGCATGATATCTAACATACATGAAAATTTGATATTTTTAAAAGCTATCATGCATCATAAACCAATATAAATATGTGTCAGATATTCGTTTAATACGACAACATAGTTAAATTAATTCCAAAACTTCAACCCCTAAAGTTTCATTAATGATTTTTTTAATGAAAATTTATTAAAAATAATTAAATATGATATTTTTTAAATGTTAGGAGGACAATTATACTAATTTAAAATTTTAATAGCACATCACACTGAAAGCAAAAGATGAGGGAATGTCTGAAATTAACCCCTTATTTTGTTTTTTTGGTCCTACACGAACACCCCGTCCGGGAAAACCACACAAGCTCAACTAGACCTCATCAAGCTCCACCGGCGGAGCATCCCAAACGCCATATCCATCCGGAATATAAATATTTGAAGGGTTTTGTCATTTTAGTTTAAGTTGAACATAAATCTTAACAATAATTAATTAAATATAAATCAAAAACTCCAAATAAATTACTGAGGCTGTATTTACTTCTCTACTAAAGGGTGGTTGAGACTAATATACCATCATTTTCAAGAATTTACTTTGCACTTTAGCTTTTTTATTAATTACATGGAGTCCCGGGTTAAGTACAAGTAATGGTAGATTATTTATCTTTCAAATTTGGAGGTATCATTTATCTATTTTGGCTGGCTAAGACAAAAGTACAAAATTATCCCCCAAATCACACTTGAAATTAAAGACTTGTTCCTCAATATTACTGAATTGGGAAAAGTGGAGGGTGTCTTCGTAATTTGATCCTTTAACCATTGAATACAAACCAAGAAAAATAAAAAAGTAGTCTAATCAAGATGACACCTAATTAGTAAAGTAAAATGTATCAATGGATAAATATTTCAATTTTTTTTAAATGTTAATGCATTATCATTGATTTTCATTCTAGCAAAGTAAACGCAACATGATACCCAAATTCAATAATATTATTTAAGTAGAAGTATGTCTGCAGTAGGAGGAAGTTTTCTTACTACTACAAGGATAGAATTAACTAAAAACTTTGTCTAAAATATTTAAATTCATGGTGCTTTGAGCCGCTGCAAAGTATTTGCTTTCTTTTCATTATGTGCACGTCCGGATGGTACAATCTGACGTTGATAGTTCTTTGCCATGTTTTCGAAGACGTCATAAGCTTGTGATTTCAAAGAAATGTCTAAAATAATTAAACATGTCAATTGCAAGTTAAATTACAAAATGATAAGAAGTAATTGACAATAAATTAAATAATGATTGAATATACTTGAATAAATAAGTACTAATTGATAAATAATTGTTAAATCTAATAAACTCCTTTAAATAACCAAAATATAAATAATAAATAATAAAAACAAAAAAATTTAATAATAATAATAATAATAAAATATTGAGGACAATGAACAATCTACTAAAATAATAATTATGAAATTTAATCAAAATAATAATAATAATAAAAGAGAAAAACACAATAAAAAACAAAAGTTAAGACTATATATATTATACAAAAACATAATAAAAATAAGAGATAAAAATAAAATTATAGGAAAAAAAACATAATGAATTCCAACCAAAAAAAAGCAATATTAGTGCATAGTATATATACATATAAGTGAAAAATTATTTTCTTGGGAAAAGATAGAGTATTGTTTGTGTAGAGAGAGATGACAAATAAAATTTTTGGTGCCTGGAGAATTATTTCTGCGCAGATTATTAAGAGAGGGAGTTGACAGAGGAAGATGACCGTGAAAGGTTATAGGAAGGAAGCTTAACAAAATTATTTAGTTTTGACCAAATATTATTTTCTAATTATGAATAATTTTGTTAAAATAAAATTTGGGAAAAATGCAAAATCAAGATACCAACTATCCCTAACTAGCGTTTTTGGGACACTAAATTTTCCGGTGACAAAACTGTCCACTAACTCTAAAAATCTGTCATTTTCGGGACAATGCTCGCCGGAATCTGCTGACTAGGATATATTTGCTAACCCGGCTAAAAAACATGACACGTTGGATGATGACATGTCCAATGACTCATTAAAACCCTATCCTATTAAATCACACATTTTGCATTTCCCAAGCACGTTTTCCCTTGGAGGGAAACTTTCCCTCCAAAAACATTAAAAGTCAATGGACTATGTTGGTCAAAGCTGCTTCCTTGTCCATATAACATCCCTAATACACCATTGATGCCCTCATTACTCTAGGTTTCCGGCTGCTACCACATTTGGAGAAGAGAACAGAAATGGCTTCCCCCTCTTTCATGTCTGACTTTCGCTTTCCCTTGCCCGACCACAATCACTGCTTCTGCGGGAAGATAGCAGTTACACGGACCACTTGGAAGGCGAACAATCCGGGCAGAAGGTTCTATTGCTGTCGTGATATTGCTTGTCAGTTTTTCCAATGGGCTGATCCGGAAGCTTGAGGCTGAATTGGAAGTGGCGGAGAAAAAACTGAAAATGTTTGTTAGGGTTTTTATCTGTGTTGTTAGTGTTCTTGTTCTTGCTGTAAGTGTTGCCATGTTGAAGATGTAGCCAGTTTTTTGAAGTTTATGAAATGACAATGAACTTTTATTTTTGTTTGAAATCAATGTTCACACACTTGTTATGATTATTGTATGTGCAAGTAAATAAGCTATAAAGATACAGTCATTATAGCAACAAAAGTCAGATAAAAAATTTCATACCAAAAATATTCCCAGCATAGAAAATTCCCATGTTCTTATACAAAATACCCAACGAACATAGCAAAATGGACAACAAGTTTCCAGAGTTATAATAGCAAAATGAACCACTTGTTTCTCCCAAACCTTCACCTAACATCTCCGAGATACTACACATCCAAAAAGAAACTGAGCACAGCTCAATGTTTTAAGGCATACCAAAACACATATGAAAGCAACAACTACTTTGATGGACTGGACAAGCTCAAGAACTTTTTTCCTCCTTCAACAATGATGGTCTTCTCTGTTATAGGGCCACAAACACTTGACTGAGACGGTGCAGGATCAAAATCCAGAATAGGGGGAATTCTCAATCTGATTCCATGTCCTTGGCTGTTGGTTACCCCTTTTTTTCTTGTTCAGTAATGACTCTCTTATCTCTTTCACTGTTGTGAGAGGCCTCTTCCCTTCCCTGTGTTGTCCTTTGTTCCCCATTTGCAGTTGTTCATACATGGATGGACCTTTCTTGGCAAGATCATCATTGTATTCATAGTGTGATCCAGTTACCACTTGCCTTTCTTCCATAACTTCTGAAGGGACTTGGTTTTGTTTCAAAGGTGGTAAGATCACATGAGCTTCCTGCAACAAATAATAGACATTGTTAGTAAATCTGTAAGTTGAATTTACAAACAGTTAACAATCAAAATTACCTCATCAATATATGGCATTTCCACAGCCTCATTCACTTCAGCTTGTCCCTGACCCTAAAATTAAATGAAATTTACTATGTTACTATGTTGTACAAAGAGCATAACCTCTGGTTTAGGGAATTCAAATTACCTCTTCAATGTTTTCATTGTCATCAGTTAAGTGATCTTCAAATGCTTCATCTACCAGAGATGGTCCAGCCTTATCCTATAACAAATTAGAGATAGTGAGTAAACATGTTTGCTATAGAAAACATTAACAATAACAATAATAATAATAATAATAATAATAATAATAATAATAATAATAATAATAATAATAATAATAATAACAACAACAAGATTGTGACCTTTCTAGCTTTGTCAAACATTTTGTCTCTAATTTTTACTGAACTTGATGGCAAGTCAGGACGGTAAAGAGCATTGTGTCCTGAACGCCTACAATGCTGGCAGTGAATTGTGCTTTGAAATCTCCTCAATTTCTGTGTTTTACTCTTCCTTTTTTTCTTACCTTTATTGCCTTTTTCATCTTCATCCTTCCCTCTCCTTCTCAATTTCTTTGTTCTACCTGGCTTTCTCCCAAAGTTGGGATGTAATGGTGGAATAAACATGGTTTTTCCCCACACTTCAGCACCAGAAATGGGATATATGATGCTAGAGTAAACTTCTTTAAAAGTATCAACTCTATGGCACACATCAACAAAGTCCATGGCATTCATTTTCACATGGTAAATAGCAGATAAGGCATGTGTGCATGCAATACTGGTTAACTACCATCCTCTACAAGAGCAGGCCTTATCATCCAGGTTAACAGCATAATGTGTCTCATGTATGCATTGAATTTGGAAATCACACCAGGATGCTTTGATAGGTCTACATCCACCAACACCCTTACCATTTTCAACAATTATTTCATCAATTCTTGGACACAAAAATTCTACAGATTAAGAATATTATGTTAGTATAATAATGATAGGGACATATTAATATTGTAGAAATGAAATAGGATTAAAACTAAGAAATCACCTTCCCATTTTTTGGCTTCATCTCTAGCTTTCTGCAGCAATTTCATTAGATATTCCCGTATCCATTCTAGCATAGTCAAGATGGGTTTTTCTCTTGCTGGCAAGATTGAACTGTTGAATGATTCACATGAATTGTTTAGCAGTTGGTCACACTTAGAAAACTCCATGAAATGGCTCTTAGACCATTGTGAAGGATGCTTGTCCATAAACCAGTCATAGGCAGCTGCAATTACACAAAATTAATGATTGTTAACTAGATTTAACCCAACAATAATGTACAAACACTATGTAAAAACTGACCTGGGTGCCTTTCTCTCATCTGCTTCACTGCAGCCCTAAATCCACCCATAGTAGTGGCATTTGCAGCTTTATAAACATCATTCTTCAAGTCCAATCCTTTGTGGCCAACACTATTTAAATTGACAATCAGATGCCTGACACAATACTTGACTTCTGAAGATGGAAATATATCAGGTAATGCATTGATCAACCCCTTCTGCTTGTCACTGATAAAGGTGTACCCCTGCCCATTTCCAATTTGGAGATCCTTTTTAAGCACATTAAATAACCAAATCCAATTTTCCTTATTCTATATGGAGACTACAACATATGCAATAGGGGAAATGCTGTTATTAGAGTCAACTCCAACTACAGTCAGAAAAACTCCTCCATGGGGCATCTTTAGGAAACATCCATCTACTCCTATGATAGGCCTACAACTTTTAAACCCAATCTTCATAGCCTTAAAACAGACATAAAATTTACTGAACCTCATCTCACCATCTCTATCTTCTGCTCCTAGAATAACTGTTGAATCTGGATTTGTATTTCTCAACTCATTGGCATAGTCTCAGAGCTTGGTATACTGGAAATCAGGATCACCCTCAAGTTTCTTAATAGCTTGCCTCTTGGCTCTATATGCCTGTGAGACTGACACATCAATCTTCAGTTGGTCTTGAACATCATCTCTCCATTCCATGACATTCCTCTTGGGATCTGTCTTAAATAAAGTCACATACCTTGCAACAAGCCAGCTTGTTTTCACATTCTTAATACCATACCCCTCATTACAAACATGCTCCAGATTCATCTCTCTCAGTACATATGTCCTTTTCTCACCAGGATATAACATGAAATTGAGTTTGAAAGGACACCTGTTGTTATTGTCACACCCAACATAACATCTAAGTGCACAACTCTTTTTGAAACCTAATGATCTCCTTGTCATAATAGCATATGAACTTACAGCTAACTTGAAGGTTGCTTTATCCAGAAAAGTTTGGCCAATGTAGAAGGTAGGGTTAAATATGTTATCCATATTAAATGCAGGGTAGTGCACAGATGCAACCTCATCATCAGAAACCCTACCCATATCAAGATCCCCAGTATCATTTCCTACCACATTCTCCATGTGATAACTATTATCTGAAGACTCACCCTCATTACAATCATTTTCAGCCTCATACTCAGCATTTGAAGAGACATGATCATCAAATTCACTATCATCTAATGCTAAGTCATGTTGTTGGTTAGGGACAAAATCACTATCATCAGCAGATATATACCCAACATCAAAGTCCAACCAACATATATCATCATTCAGTGGGTCAACCTCTAACTTGTATTCAGGATCAATACCATCAGACACATTACCATCAAACATAGAGTCATTATCACTACCAAAACTCTCATCAGACACACAAAAGTCTTTATCAGACCCATCAGATTCATATGCATGCTCATCATTAGGGAAAACATCATCAACAACATCTGCATCAACCCCTTCTTTAGGAACCCCTGGGTATCTCCTAGCATATTCATCTAACCACTCTTTTGTTGGTTCTGCCCTACTTAAAAATTCAACACTAGGTTCTCTCCTCATTCTTTCATTATGACCTATTCCATCTCTGGCATCCACTTCAATTTCATCAGCCGTATTTAGTTCATTGTCAGAATCTCAAAATGAGTTTAGATCAATATTCTCCATTTCATTATCTTCATTGTGACGTCCCGAGCGTAGAGTCATCACATCGCCCACACTAGAGCCCAATACATATACGAAACGGTCAATCCATACACACACTAGCGAATGGGAGACACTCTAGACTTACGACTAACTAAGCGACACTAAACATACTGTCGTCAGAGAAAGCGTACACTAGCGGAAGCAAATAATGCATTCAACAAGCAGTGGTCACGAATTGACGATATTTAAAGCATGATAACTCAAACTTCATAACTATATATACATAAGCAGATTTCGTTCACCAAAAAAAAAAAGCAGATTTCACAGACCAAAATAAACATCCTACAGGTAGGCCGCACTGGCCATAGTTATCAAAAGTATAACTGTACACGTGTCTCATATTCATAACGTTAGCAAAACAGGTAATATCTTATAAAATACCAACCTAACTAGACTCGACTCAAAAGGAAAGACTAGACAAGACCGCCGCCTAGTCGACTCCAACCTGCAACCAATACAAGGGGACAAGAGAGAAAGGAAAAGAGGGTCAGTCGAGCGACTGGTGAGATGGGTACAATATATAAGAAATATATAATGCTAGAAGAAGAAAGAGATACAATACAAGAATGCACGCCTCGATTCAATATAGCCTTTATGTTTTCAATGACAATACAATAATCAAGTTTCAAGAATAAAAGACGTATATTGAATTAAGGATTTTCAATCGATCAATT
>JBBMKE010295726.1:0-13760 GCA_037834125.1 Lippia alba | reverse complement strand
AGAGTTCTGAATTGATTGGGCATCAAGTAACGAGAACCTGTTTACACGCTAGAGTACGAGGGAATATGGGAGTGGTCGTTATCTGGTTATTTTTTTATATTATTATTTTATATCTTGAGAATAATTTTCGTCCAAGTAATCGTATAATATCTTAATTATTTGTAAATTTCCTTTTTTATTTATATAATTTCGGTCGAATCTGATTATTTGGAGGAAGTTTCCTTTTTGTCTTGTGAAGCATAATTTTTTTTTTAATACACGCATACTCAAGCGGGGATTCGAACCCGAAACCTCGCCTCACTTACCTTTTTCTTGTGACGCATAATTTAGTTGTCGTACTTTTAAAATAAAAAAGGAAAAAATTAACTCACATCCAAATCATATTTGAATTTGAGATATTATTATAGCTCATTAATCACTTAAACTTCAGACAAAAAAATTAATCACTTAAACTAACCCCTATTTGCATTTTTTTTTTTTTAATTCCTAAGTCATGCCTATGTATTTTGGTTATTTTATTTTTATTTACCATCGGATACTTTCGGTGGTTTTATAACTTCAATCATCGATTTAGATAATTATTTTTGAAACGATATGTGATGAATAATTGGAGAATGTGGGGTTAAGTTTAGATAATTTTACTTCGAAGGTGGTTCAACCAAATTAAAGTACTATAATAAGATTGCTAACAAATATTTTTATTTTTATCATATGATTTGTAAAAAATTCAAGTAAACAATCAAATAATAAAATGTAATACACAAATCATTATGAATAATTTGGATTCGGCCGTGCTGAATTAGAATTAGAATTTTTTCGATTATTAAATAGGGTATTGTGAGGAATCAAATGATTGAGCTTATTATTTATTTATTTATTTATTGTTATTGTTATTGTTATTTGAAATAGGTCAATACTAAAGGGTGAGATATTATAAGATGAAAATATAAAATAAGTAACAAAATTTAATTTGCATATATACTTAAATAATAATAATATAACCATTGGCCAAAACTAATTATAATTGACTCGCGATCAACGGGAATAAGCTCAACACAACCGAAGTTGCTTTAAAGAAATCTTTGTAGCCAAAAGGTTGAGTCATCAATATTAAGAGTCCCCACACTTCGGCCCGACGAAATAAGTGAGAGGAGATAAATAAGGTATTCAACGGTTCGTTAAGGGAGAGGTGTGTCTCCTATAAGTCTGCAAGGTGCCCACCCTCACGTTCTCAATGGCTGTTAAGGAGGAGGTAGACCTCCTACAAGTCTATAAGGACCCCCACCCTTAAAACTCATATTGAACTCAAAAATAGAACCTCTCACACTGCAGTTTATGGAAATTGAACCTTATGCCTTGTAGCAAATTTATCTTTTCAAAACTAACTGAGTTCTGTTTGAGCTAAAGAAATTCTTTTATCTTTACTGGTGGAGGTTTAAATAGAAATGGGCAGGCAATTATTCTTTTACATCAGTGGGATGGCGAAGACAACTGATTCAAGAGTCCATATATGGAAACATCATCCCAAAAGAATCTTATAGTTGACTCGAAAATGGTTATTTGACTTGTTAAAGAGATTAATGCGTAGTCTCGTACTCGTTGGGTTTTGTTATTAATAATTACTAGTAACTCTGCACACTCAATGCATGTGCAAAAAAATTATTAAATTAAAATTTTTATATTATTATTTAATTTATAATTATTTTTAATATAATTATAATCTTATGATGAATAAATTTAATAATATCAAATTGAAAAAAAAAAGATAAATACAGGATATATATAAATAAAAAAGAAAAGAATTTGAGAGTTTTTAGGCACAAACTATAAGCAAAAGTACATAAAACTGTCAAAGTACGTGGTTTGTTAAAAAATATATATATAAAAAAAAAATTCATGATACCAAATGAATCTCTCGCTTAATATATAGTATAGATTATATTTTTCTCAATAAGTTTTAATAATATCATCCCTAACATACTGGTAAAAATGGTAACTCCTACTGTCCTACATGGACCTCTTATTTAAGATTTACATTGTGTCTTTAAATTGGGTGGAATGCATCGATGATGTGATTGATCTATTTGAAGTAGATTTGTAAAGACCCCTTTTAGGTTTCTTTTGAAAATTTCCCAAAAAAAGAAAAAAGAAAAAATTGAACTGGCAGAACTAAAAAGAAAAAGGGAAAAACTGAATTGGGCTGACCCTTAACAGCCCTTTGTAACTTTGACAAAATATACTTGTTAATTGTTTTGGTAACGCTTCGGCCCAAGCCCATTTCATTATAATAATATCTGATGGGTAAATCCGTAAATATAATTTTATATCCTAAATTTAGTGCAAACTAATTTACGTCTCTTCCGTGGACCAAAAAAAATTTACGTCTCTTCCTCCTTTCATTCATTTACTCATTATATCTTTGATTATGCCTTTTTTTCTTTTCAATGTATATCCTGTGGTCGGGCCAACAATCTGTAACTCTGATATTTATATACTTATCTTATTATTTTATCAGATTTGATATTTGGAAAGAATCATCCTGTAGCTCGAACTATCGCCCCTTCTGACATACCAAGCACCACTAGATTAGGGAACATCGGGCCACATCCGCCGCTATAGTGGATTGACTGCTAGAATGGGATATTGATCGAGAGGCTCAATTGTACAATTATCCAATCGTACAAGATGTCTTATGTTTATTTACTATACTATGTCATCTAACCTCTGAAATTTGAAAAACCTAATGATTCCGTATCAATTCAAAATTCATTGGCTTTGTCCTCATAATACTATCACTTTACGAAAGCGGTATGCATTTTTTACTTGGTGGAACATCTATATCAAATTTCGAGCTCACGCACTCGTGTTAAAATTATATTTCAAATTTTGTAAATTTATTATCAATTTATCATCGTCTATTATCTCTATATGGAGAAAAGTTCGTGTATCTTGAAAATTGAAGATTTCCTAAATACAAAAATCAACATATTCTCATACCATATTAAATTTAATCTACGTAGACATGAAGGTTTAAACTTTAACGTATGAAACATATAAAATGGGACCACGGATTCTAAGTATAGATTACGAAGCTATTTGTAGACTCTATTGGAATCTGAGTATACAAACTAGTGACCATTTCTCTGTTGCTCATGGGTTGGTTTCGTATATATTCCTTCAAGGACCATTTCCTTTCTCAACTTAATTAAAGGTCTTATTTGTCTGCTAGTTTACTAATTAATATTGAACAACTTTGCAAGATATTTATTAATAAATTCAAGTTGACTTTATTATTATATTCTTTAAAGTTAATAGGGGGAGATTGAATTTAAAATAAATATATAATTTTTAAAAATAACAAGACATAAATTTTTAATTTTGATGAATCCAAAATATGCTCGTATCTCTACCGCTCACGTGGCCTGATTGCGGAAGACTCCCATCATGACCCGGCGATGGGCTCAATGGAACGCTCGTGTATTCTAGGCTCGTGGCTTGTGCCCAGCCTCAATCTTCACAGGGCTCTCTGAGGAGCTACCCCCTAGAAAACCTCACTCGCGTGAGTCAACCCTCGGGCTTATGACGCTCGAAGGTTCAATGCACTAACAACCTTTCTCAAGGGATTATCTCCGAGCGTCTCTACGCTCGTACACGGACATGAGCCTCTCATGGCTCTGGAGAATCACTCTCTAACCGCCGCTGACATCACAGCTGGACATAACTGCCAAAAAGGCAATAGTGACGCGAGCACGTCACTTTCACGCCCCTATACTCCGCCACGTGTCTAGGGCAACACTATTTCAGAACCACGCGGTTAATATTACTTAACTGCCCTCACCCTCAAACTATAAATAGAGAAATTTCACTGCACTTTCCTCAAGCAATCTTCATCTGCTCCACTGCTTTCCTTCACACACAAGAAAGCTCACACACTGAACTGGAAAACCCCATTGCTGCACATTTCAAGTTTCTTACAGCTTCACCTTTTTCCTTGGTGTTACCCTCCATGGTAGAATCCATGCTCAATGGGAACCCAGTTCTTGAGGCTCAAACGCCTATGATGGTCCTTCCTTTTACACAAATAGAGAGTGTTTGGTGTTGATTTCACTCGTTACCGAATTCCGACACGATCATTTTTGGCGCCTTCTGTGGGAAACCATCATTCTCGGCCTCCATCCTCATTAGCTAGTTGAATAGTAACACTTCTCTCAGATTTGTTTTTTCCAGTTTAGAACATTTAGTTTTCTCTTGGTGTGGTACTTTGTTCAATCTTCGATATGGTTGTCACCATGCGTTCCGGGGCCACCGGCAACAGAGGCGCCCTCCCTCCGCTTAATGAGGTGGTTCCTGGGGGTGGGACTATAGCTATTGCCACCTCCATCGCCGTCGGAGGTGTGAATCTGACGGTAGAATTGGCGGAATCAGACTGCCATGGCAACCCAAGGCGCTAATCCACTCATTCCACCACCGTCTGTCTCCACAAGCACAGCCGCCGTCACCAACACAAACCATTGGAGTCGCGAACACTGGAGCATTCGCCTCTATAATGATGCCTTCCCAGGGCATCACTCTCGTACCTCCAGGGATGATGCAGGGATTTTCCGAGGGGACTTTGCCGAGCATGGTGGCTAGTATGGTGCCCAACATGCTCCCAATGACATTACCACGGGAAATCCAAGGGGTGGAAATGCCCCAACTGACGAACCAACAATTTCTGGCGATCTACGCCCAGTATGAGGCACAGGCCACTCAGAAAGCCTGAAAACACTTCACCACCACATATTTTCCCAATGGAGCGAGGAACGCAGGAGCTTCCCCATTGGGAGAGTTGCGGGCACATCCACTTGAGGTCGAGCAGAATGCCCAAACCCCTGTGTAGAACGCACAACAGCCTCAACCTTCTCTTCCACCTCCTCCTTCGAGGAATAATGCGCCCCCGAGGGTTGATCAGCAACTCCCCCCACCTCCTCCGCTAAACGGAGTCGAGCCAAAAAGGGTCAGGCTGGAGAATGAAAACGAAGAGGTCCAATCCTTAGTTTCGAGGAGAAAAAACCCGAGAAATGAAGTCAACCCCCAACTCCTCAATGTTTAAAACTAGCTTGAGGACCTCCAGCATATGGTACAGCAGCTCTCTTGATCACGGTCCTAAGTCTCCCATCAGAGGGGTGAGGGGTCCAGGGCCAGAGACGCGCTCGCGAACCACAAAAGCCGCTTCATCGTGAGAAGGAAGGCCATGAAGGTCGCAAAGAATATGACAGGAATACGGGAGAATACCAACTCCTAGAATACTCACCCCGTATGGACGAGGTCCTCATCACCCCGAACGGGGATGGGCAAAATTCCAACATCCATCAACAGATACGATGGAACCAGCGACCCTGCGGAGCATCTCAACCATTTCACACACCTGATGCACGTCTATGAGCATCCTCTGCATTATTGGGCCAAGCTCTTTGTCACCTCCCTTGAAGGAATGACCCAAGAATGGTACAACAAACTCCCTCCGTGCTCAATCCGAGGGTATGGAGACCCAACGGATGCCTTCCTCAACCACTTCAACTCTTTGAAGGCGCCTGCCCCCGACGAGACCATGCTTTACCATATAGTGCAGGGGCCCACTGAAACCTTCAGATCTATTATAGGACGGTTTAATAAGGAGGTCCTGCTGGTGGAGCAGTCCTCGATGGTCTTCCTTAGACATGTACTCTTCCAATCAATCAACATGAAGAACTATGTTAACAAACAGTTCGTGAAAGAAATGGTGAAGCAAAAGCCAAGAACCATGCTCGCGCTAAGGGAAATTGTGGATTCCCACTTCACTCTAGAAGACATGTACCAGGCTTGGGAGCATGCCCTGGCAAACCCCTCTCCAATGGTAAGGGCCCTAGAGAGGAGCGAGCCAAACAAAAATAACCATCGCCGTAGTCCACCCCATTCAAAGAAGAATGTATCACCACCGCGAAGGTCAGATCGCGAGTGCATTTTGCTCAACAGGCCTATCGCATAAATCTATTCCTTGGCAGACAAAAAGCTCTTCAAATAACCGCTGAAAATGAGAGAGACCGAGGCTCATAGACGCTCGAGCAAGTACTGTGCCTTTCACAAGCAGAAACCTTTGCCACCTCTTTTGGTCGCGCCCACAGCGTAAAACCTTGAAAGTTTTATATGCAGTGGTTGAAGTAGACCTGCCTTAAAGAATTTGTACTGGGCCCTCGAGCGATTGGACGAACACGGCAATGAGTGAGCGCACAATGATAGAAAAAGCCGCTCACACTTGAGGAGTCCTCCCCATCGTCAACCTGAAGGGAGCAACCGAGGAAAACAAAAGACGGGAGAGCTTGAGAAGCAACCCTACGCGGTCATCCACATGATCGCTGGCGGATCCTCGGGAGGAGATTCCAACGCGTCTCGCAGCCGCCTTTTACGGAGCTATGACCAAAAGTCCCAACGAGTCCAATCTGTGTACTCGTTGGAAGCCAGCCAGCGCTCGACGAAGAATGATATTGTTGGTTTCACTGATAGGGACTTAGAACACACTGTAACTCCCCATGGGGCCAGTGAAACCTCTGATTGCCCCATGGTAGTTAGTTTAGACGTGCACAACCATGTTGTCAAGAGGATCCTGGTTGATAATGGAAGCCCCATCAATGTTTTGCCTTATTCTACTTTCCAAAAAATGAACCTCACGAACATCCCTCTCGAGAAATGCCCTCACTGGCTTTGGGGGCTCCGAGATTGTCCCTCGTGGACAAATACGATTGGCCACCTCTTTTGGTCGCGCCCACAGCGTAAAACCTTGAATGTTTTATATGCAGTGGTTGAAGTAGACCTGCCTTACAATATCATCATCGAGAGACTGGCCCTCATGGACTTCAAAGCAGTAATCTCCACCTACCATCAGAAGACCAAGTTCCCCATTTCCAAGGGAACTGGAGAAGTCTTGTGTAATGTGAAAGAGGCTTGGGAATGCTACATTCTATCCCTTCGTAGCTATAAGCCAAAACAGACCATCCAATAAGGTTCCATGAAAAAGACCGTCAACTTCCCAAAGCTCGACGAAGACGGCCCAGAGCGTAAGCGGGCCAAATTCTATAAGAAGAAGAATAAGAAAAGGGGGCCCAAAGCTCCTACGAGCGATGTACCCCCCCGGATCTGTTGAGAAATCCTTGGACAGTGAAGAGGATCAACCCTCAAAAGAAGTAGACAATCGCCTCACCATCGAATTAGAGCAGACGAAAAAATACCTCACCATCGAATTAGAGCCAGGAAATCCTGAGAAGACAACACAGATGGGCTCAAACCTTGAGGGTCCTGTACAAGTCATGATGATAAATTTCCTGAGAGAAAACTTTGATGTCTTCGCATGGAAAGCCTTGGACCTCACTAGCATTGACTCGAGCATCATAGTCCACAACTTTAACGTTGATCCTTCCTTCAAACCTATTAAACAGAAGAAGAGGGATGTACATGGATTCCGAAAATAAGTCATTGAAGAGGAGGTCAACAAACTCCTCGATGCTCAGTACATCGAAGAAATCCTATACCTGAAATGGATCTGCAACGTCGTTCTCGTGCCCAAGAGTGCAAACAAGTGGCGCATGTATAACGACTTCACAGACTTAAACAAGGTTTGCCCCAAAGATCCCTATCCTCTGCCTTGCATAGATCAACTAGTGGATTCAACTGCGGGCTGTGAGCTTATGAGCATGATGGATGACTTCCAGGGGTATTATCAGATATTTATGGCTCCCAAGGATCGTCCCAAAACTTCTTTTGTTGTGCATCTTAGGGTATATTGCTTCCTCGTCATGCCTTTTGGCCTCAAAAATATCAGAGCCACGTATCAACGTCTCGTCAACGGAGGTTCAAGCCTAAGATTGGAAAATCTATGGAGATCTATGTGGACGATATGGTTGTTAAGAGCGAGCGCCAAAGCTCGCATTTGGATGACCTCCGCCAAGAGTTCAGCATCCTCCGGCAGTATGGAATAAAACTCAATCCCTTCAAGTGTACGTTCGGGGTCCGAGGAGAGAAGTTCCTTGGCTATGTGGTCAGCCAACGAGGGATTGAAGCCAATCCAAAGAAAATCAAGGCAATCCTCGACATCCCTTCTCCTCGAAACGTGAGGTAAATTCAAGTGTTGGTGGGGAAGATAATCTCACTCAATAGATTTATATCTCGATCTACCGATAGAAATCTGCCCTTCTTCAAAATCCTACACAACGCTCGCAATTTTGAGTGGACATAAGAATGTGAAGAAGCCCTTTAGAACATGAAACAGTATCTCTCATGTGCCCCACTCTTAACAAAATTGGTGGAATGAGAGAATTTCTTCGTCTATCTCTCTGTCTCCTCGGAAGCCATAAGCGCAGTGCTTGTCGCAGTATGTGAGCTAAAGCACCTGCCAGTATATTATCTGAGCAAAACCTTGCAGGGGCAGAAAAACGCTACGCAAAGATTGAGAAGTTTGTTTTCCCCCTCATCAACGCGTCTCGAAGGTTAAGACCCTAATTTCAAGCATACTCTATCACGATGCTTATTGATCAACCCCTCAAGTAAGTTCGGGCCAAGCCTGATGTCTCCGGGAGGCTAATCAAATGGTCCATCGAATTAAGCCAATTTGACATCAGCTTTGAGCCACGTACATCCATCCAAGCCCAAGCCGTAGCAGACCTCTTGGTAGAGCATTTCGGGTTAGATTCCCTATCGCTCGCAGACGAGGGCTTATGGTTGCTACACACTGATGGTTCCTCGACCTCACAAGGAGGGGGGAGCCGGGGTGACCCTCAGGGATTCCTATAGAACAGAAATGGACTTTGCAATCAAACTTGCCTTCCAAGCTACTAACAATGAAGCTGAGTACGAGGCGCTCATTCAAGGGCTTAGAAACACTCGAAAAAGCGGAGCAAGCAGAGTAACAGCTTACGTGGATTCCCAGTTGATTGCAAGTCAGATTGATAGGACTTATGAAGCTCGAAAAACCACCATGGTTCGTTACTTAGCTAAAACGAGAGAAATTATTACTGAATTCAAAGAGTTCCAACTGTTGCAAGTCGCGCGGGCGGAAAACGAGCGTGCAGACACTCTCTTAAAATTCGCATCTTCCCTCGATGGGACATGCGAGCATGCAGTTACCTTCCTCAGAAACGAGGAACCATTAATAGAGAAAAACAAACCGTCGAAGCAAGTCAATATGATTAATCCTTCCGAGCCCTGCTGGCTCGATGCGGTAATTCTATTTTTCCGAGACGGAGCCCTCCCGAGCGACAAAATTGAGGCAAAAAAGATCAGAAACAAAGCTCTCAGGTTTTCTCTGGATGGCGAGGGATGCCTCTTCAAACGCTCGTTCCTAGGACTGCCTATGAGGTGCCTGAGACCCTCGCAAGCTAAGGAGGTGTTAGAGCAAATAAACGGCAGCAGTTGTGGAAATCACTCTGGCGGTCGGATCTTAACCAAGAAGGTATTAAGGAGTAGATTCTACTGGCCCTCGGTCTTGCAGGATGCCATCAACTACTTCAAGAAATGCCCCAAGTGTTAATTCCACGCGAATATCCCTCAGCTTCCTGCGGCCGAGATGATCCCTGTCGACGTATCATGGCCTTTCGACCAATGGGGCATTGATATCGTGGGACCCCTCCCTATGGCCGTCGGATAGCGGAAGTTTGCCATCATAGCAGTGGATTACTTCACTAAATGGGCCGAGGGAGAAGCTGTTGCCAAAATCACATTTCGGACAGTCAGAAATTTTATATTGAAAAACATCATATGTCACTATAGCATCCCGAGGGTACTTATCTCAGACAATGGCTCTCAGTTCATTGCTGCAGATACCCGAGATTGGTGCTCAGAACTTGGTATTGAACAGCGCTTCACTTCCGTGGGTCATCCATAGGCCAACGGTTAAGCTGAAGTAACAAACAGGATCATACTCCAGCATCTCAAAACGATGCTCGAGAGTAAGAAAGGAGAATGGGCTGAGGAACTCCAATGAGCCCTCTGGGCGTATCGGACTACCCCACGAGCGGCAACAGGCGAGACTTCTTACGCCCTGACATACGGATCTGAGCCAATGATACTTGCGAAGCTCACTCAAGAGTCTGCACGCGTAGCCTATTTTGAGCTCATTTCTAATAACAGCAATCGACGAAAAGCATGATATCGCTTGGGCTCATATCCACAAATACAAGGCAACGGTCGCCTCACAGTACAACAAGTGTGTCAAAGAAAGAACCTTCCAACTGGGACACTACAAGAAAACAGTCGAAAATCGACGGGATTTTCAGTTGGAATTTTCGACGGAAAACCGCCGGAATTCCCACGGTCAAGCAAAATTACATTCCAACAGAAAAGTCGTCAGAATTTCGTTGGAATTCCATCGGAAAAATTGGCGGGATTTTAAAAAAAATTGCGCCAAAAATTCCAACGGAATTCCATCGGAAATTTTGGCGCAATGTTTCGTTGGTTTTCCGTTGGAATTTTTATTGAAAAAAAGTTCCAACGGAAAACTGACGGAAACGCCCGTCGGTATATTTTTTCTTCTTTTTTTCCGTTGGTTTTCCGTTGGAATTGTCAAAGAAAAAAAATTCCAACTGAACACCGACGGAAAATCCCATCGGTTTTTTAATTCTTCATTCAAAATGAATAGACAAACTCATGAGGGGGGAATCAATGGGTTGTGATTGAAGAAAGATTTCACATGTACTCTTCTAACTTTCCCAATAGAAAATGTTTTGTTGGATTAATCAGAATATAAACTTGTATTTTGCCTTACATGTTAAGCTAAAGTATATTCATATAGTATAATTTAAAGTTCTTATTATTTTTGGCAAAGGAACACGAATTCAAACCAAGTTAATCAATGAAACATTGAAGACCGACATCAAAAAGTTTCGTATTACTTTAGACTAAAATGGTGACAAATAACCGTAGAAAAAAATATCCCTGATATCATAATCTTGACTTAAAATCAAGGAGAAATAACCATTATAAATGAAAGGCCAATTTTAAACTACTGCAATGTGGTAGACTTCTGGTTTGAGTTGTTCCTTAATCATGAGTGGCGGTCTATTACGTTTTAGGACTATGAATTCAAAAATAAAATAAATTGACCAATAATTTATAATTAAAAAAAATATTTCAAACCAGGTTCAAGGGAGAAAACCGACATGTACGAAGATATGTGGAACATTACAATAATAGATAAAAGAGATTAAACAATAAGTTCCCGTCGGATCCACGAACTTTGGGCTCAATTAAAATTTAATTACTAAATTAAGTTTTTGACTAACAAATGAGACGAATGACCTCATAAATTTTATATTCATAGTTCAAATCCACTTTTGTCATTTGAGGAAGCAATAAAATGAATGGATTTCAAATCCAATTTTTTGAAATTGTATATCAATGATATATGGGTGCGTACATGGCAATACGGACACGATGTAATATACATACGATGAAATAAAAAAAAAATCAAGATCTTCATATTAGAAGTATCCAACATAATATCCGACACGACACGACACGACACGACACGACAAAATAATATTATTAAAATTTTTGGTTTTTTAAAGTTGTGGATATTGAAGTTGAAGTTTAGTGGATTTTTTTTTACAAAACTAATTTAGTGGATTTTAAGACAACTCAAATCAGCTTCTTTTCAAATATATCTTAGAATCAGAGTAAAAAGTTGGATTATGTATTTTTAGTTTTTCATTTTTTTGTTCGGGTAAATTAATGTACTTGTATAATGACTCGAATGAATAGGAGTCAAAAGTCAAGACATAAACGTATACGATAAGTATAACAATTCTGAAGACTTTTAGAACAAAATATCGTATTGGAATATAAAACTTGATTATGACCGCTATTCATGTATTGGTCATCATGTGATCACTAATAGATTGTTGAATTAATCTCTTATAAACAAAAAGTATCTTGAAAATTATATTTCCATGGCATCATCATTAATGATGATGCGTTCTCGTTTGAAAAGTCGAAATCACACCTTTGCATGTATATTGGCATATCTGTTTTACTTTTACAAATAGCAAACTCTGATGTAGAGCTAATTCATATTTTTTCATGTTTGATACATTGAATAACACTAAATATTTTTAAAAATATTATTTTATCATAATTTTTCATATTAAATATTATTTTTAAAAAAATGAATTTTATGGTATTTGTATATTCTAATTAATTATTTCATATTGTGAAACATTTAAAGAGAATTAATTAGTATTATCAACAGTGATGCTCTATTTTAAACTAAAAGATAAAAGCAAACACCAAAATTAGTGGGCTTTGGAAATCGGTAATAGTAAGAGATTCAAATAAATAAAAATATATTTAAGTTAAACCAAAATTATACCCATTTAAGTTCATTAATTTAAACATCTGAATAAATTATATAAAATCTCAAATAATGAATATATTCCACGTACTGCATAAAACAATATATAGATGACAAACAAAATAATTTCTAACAAAAGATTCATAACTATTTATGAAATGAAAAAATGAGAAAAAAAACTAACTATTTATGAAATGAAAAGTACAATTTAATGTAGTTCTATACATGTTACTTTATACAAAAAGTAATATCATTAATTTCGATAATTTCACTATCAACAGACTTTAAAAAAAATTCAATATACATATTAAATTAAAAATACAATGTGAAAATATAGAAGGTTAAATATTTTTGACACCCCATCTATTTAAAACGTGTATTTTAGTGTCTTAACTTTAACAAACGCATTGTTTTTATAAACTTCCGATGGAATTTTACTGTATTTTCGTTTTCATTAACGCTCCATGTTGCATATCTTTGTAAGTGAAAACTTGTCACTTTCCTACAATTTTTTAGGTTATTCCGGAAACTCTAATTTCTCTTCTACAAATTTACAGAAATTGGTGATATGCACCGAAGTTGTAACATCGGAAGACTACAAGTCAAGAATCGTTTCACTTCCAAAAGAAGATAAATATAATGTTATAAAAAATTTAATTATAATTTTCTAGCTGGTTTTATTTCTTCTATTTTTTTTCCCTCCTAATTCTCCTCCTTTGTAATTATCTATATTTCTTGGACAAACATTTTCAAAAATACTAAATAACTTAAAACGTATTTTAATGAGACTTAAAAAATTGACCGTAATCAAAGGATTTCAAGAATGCGTATGAAGGTGCTAAGAAATTGATCTAATGTTCGGACACTAATTACTGGTCCAACGAGAAAGATGGTTGTTGTTTCACAATGACGAATTAGCCTTTAAAGAAGGAATCCCCAAATCATATGTGATAGACACAAAATACGTTCGGATACTCACCGCACGCATGGCGTGATCGCAGAAGGCTTCCGTCACTGCTCCCAGGTAAGCTCACTAGAACGCTCGGATATGTGTGGATTGTGGCCCTAGCCCGGCCCTATCCTCGTAGCCCACCTCTCTTGGGGGCAATCCCTTATGAAGATCCTTCCCTCGATGTCAACCCTCGGGACCTCATTGCTCGTGGAGACAACCCTTCGCGTCTCTTACCAAGGGATCATATTCCGAGCGTCCCAAAGCTCGGGCAGTACTGAAGATCCCTTCTCCTCGACCGAAGGATCGGTCGTCCAACAACCTCTGACAAAGTAACCAGGCATAACGGTCAAAAGGTGATAAGGACACGTACCTGTCGCTGTCGAGCCCTCACGTTTCGACACGTGTCTAGGGCGACACTATTCCTGGACCACAAGGTTAATTTTACCTAAATAA
>JBBMKE010295289.1:0-13763 GCA_037834125.1 Lippia alba | reverse complement strand
CTTCGAGGGTGTGTGGGGGTTTGTATTCATGTCTGGGAAGAGGGAGAGAGAAGACTGATGCTGGTCTGGCATGGGTTACGAGAATCTGGGATATTTATCCCTGATTCTCGCGCGCGAAACGATCGGACGAAGGTGTAAACGACGTTAGAATTGGGCGAACTTAGAATCTACGGACTCGATTTCGATGCCTCGAACGCAAAGGAGGGGTCAAAGAGGTCGAAACCGAACGAGAAATGACCAAAAACCCCTAAAAAGAGAAAATTACAAACAAGCCCCTAAACTCTTAAAGAGTTCAAAATAGGGCCACGCAAAAATACATAATCACATAATCACATAATTAAACATACAAAAAGGGGACGCGTGGCGAGATCTTGAACGTCCAAAAAATCGGGGTGTTACAATAAATATGCATGAAATATTTATTCTGATTCATACTTATAGAAATATAAATATTAATTAAATTACAAAATTTTGAATTGAAAAATATAAATTTAATCAAAATTACAAATATACCATTACACTTTAAATATTATCACAATATACCCCTTAAGGGTATGATTGGAATTTTTTAAAAATAATATTGCTGACGTCAGCAAAAGTTAACACCGTTATTAACGGTCGGGGCAATTTGTGAGAGATAATGCAAACCTCAGGGGGTGTTCATAATTTCTCAAACCTCAGGGGGGTATTTGTATTTTCACCAAACCTCAGGGGGGAGTTCGTAATTATCCCAAGTTTCAATAAGTATGAATTTGGTTATTTTGTTGTACTGTGATCCTGCCCTTTTGACTGTTGTTGTAACAATTGGTGGATATGTGATAGTGCATAATTGTTAGCATGGTTTTTGTTTGTTTTCAAATTGAAGTATGAATTACAATTGCAGATTGCAAACCTTGTTGAAATGGACTCTTACACAAGGCTCCGATATTTATTTGGGTAGAATTTGTTCTTAATCACACGACTATTTATCTTTCGCTGCTGCACTTGTTGTATGTTTGGTATAACGAAACTGTGGAGAGTGCGATAAGCGTCGCTAAATAATCGGATCAGTTGAAACATTTGCGTCGCTTTACTCTAGTCAGTGATAAAAGTTGCATAGATAACCTTAGAATGAATAGGAATGTGTTTTGCCGTTTGTGTTATCTTTTGGAGCACTTTGGGGGACTCACGAACGAGAGGTTCATCACTATTCCCTATAAGGTTGCCATCTTTCTTAATATCTTAGCACACCATAATAAGAACTGTACGGTCATGGGTGACTTCTACTGTTCCGGTTATACTGTTAGCCGTTACTTTCGGCAAACCTTAAAGGCGGTTCTTCGCATCAGCAACATGTTGCTCATTAAACCGGTATCGGTCACAAAGTCTTGCATAACGGAGCCGTGGAAGCATTTCAAGGTTAACTTTAAACCTTTTTAAAGCAGCTGCCATCACTATTTTTTAAAAAAAAAAATTAATTCGAATACAATTGCATTGTGCGCCATTTTTTTGGACCACTAATTTGGTTTTGTATCAAATTTAATGTTAGGGCTGCCTTGGAGCCTTGGATGGGACATACGTTGAGGTTATTGTCCGTCAAAAGGACCAACCCAAGTATTGCACGAGGAGAGGCACGGTTTGTGTTAACGTTCTTAGAGTGTGCAACCCGCAAATGAATTTCATCTACGTGCTTTCCGGGTAGGAAGGATCAGCCACAGATAGCCGTGTTTTACGGGATGCGCTGAACCGACCCAACGGTCTTCGGGTCCCGACAGGTGTTGTTAATTTAATTTTCGTTCTTTTATGGAACTTCATCAACAATATGAAGTTATTTTTACACGTACTTTAATTCGTCGGAAGTGAACTTAATTGGTGAAACTGCATTGGTGCACTGAATCTCATTGTTATTATAATTTGTGTAGGTTGTTATTACCTAGCGGACTGCGGTTACTTGACCACCTACCGGGCAACTCGGTACCATTTGAAAGAGTGGGGTGTTGGTAGCCGCGCCCCGCAGTCTCCAAAGGAACTATTCAACCTCCATCACTGCAAGGCTCGAAACGTTATAGAGCGTGCGTTAGGCATTCTCAAAGGGCGTTGGGCTATTTTATGCAGCCGTTCATGGTACCCGATAAAGGTTCAGAATTGGACTATCCTTGCTTGTGCAATGCTCCACAACTTCATTCGAGCGCAAATAGAAGTAGACCCGATCGAGGAGGAGGTTTTGCGGAACCTAGAGAAACATATTGGAGACGATATGGGGTACATTGGGAGTGTCGATACTAGTCCAATGTGGACTGATTTTCGAGACACAATGGCCACGAGCATGTTCCAGAGTTTGAGACAGCTAAATTTTATGTCTTTGTTAAGATGGATAATAGGGAGACTCTTTTATTTGTTTGGGGACCTGCAATTGTGTTGTTAAATGATCGTTTGGTACTGTTGCACATTAATATGTTTATTCATTTTTCCTTTTTCTAGAGTTGTAACCCACTTTTGTTTTTTTTAGCTACTGATTTGTGTTACTTCCCGTTTGTTAGATGTAACCTTATGAAGCTCAATGTATGGCATGTTTATATACTTGAAAAATCATTCACATTTACAGTTATCGACTGTATGTGCCTTACATATGTTGATGTTAATTATTTGTGATCATCACAGGAGATGGATGCATCACGAGCCACTTCAGGAATGAGAACTGATAAGGGCAAGGGCGTCAATATGCCGCGTCAATTCTGGACTCATAAGGAGGAAGAATGCCTAACAACCTCAATGGAGGTGCTTTAAGGTGAGGGTATAAAACTGGAGAGCTCATTGCGTATGCTGTACATGAATAGGCTCACAAATATGATTGGTGAGATGCTCCCGAGGTGTGGGATTGTTGGTAAACATGTCCATTCGAAGCTATCGGTGTGGCGGCACACTTATCCCTCTGTAGTGACTTTACTCGGATCGAACGGGGGTTCGGGTTTCTCTTTCGACTATGGCAGCCACATGATCGTACCCGAAAAACTCGATGCTTGGGCTGAACAAGAGAAGGTAATGACTTACGCTCGTGATTGTCCAGTTTACTAATATTAAATTTTTGGCTCCGTAATGTTATTTTCCTTCCAAAGGCTGTCCCGGTTATATGTTTCATTAATGTATAATATTTGAATGATTTATGTTCCAGGTTTATAAGAAGGCAGTAGTTTTGTTTCGTGGGTCGTGGCTTGATAAGTGGAACATGTTGTTGGGGACCGATCGAGTCACCGGTGAGTCAGTGGTGGATGTTGGTGATGCGTTTGAGTCTCTTGGAATGCCCTTAATGGATGATGGGAGTAGTATCGGCAAAAGAGGTGTAGGAAGCCAAAGCAAGCGTTCGATCGGGCAGAGTGATTTGGATGGCGAAGGCGACAACGCGATCTCAGTGTCCCCCACAAGCGTCGAACGTGTAGAATCCACAAAAGAAAATTCCAAGCGTCGTCGTTCTTCCAAATTTGACCCATTGCAGATACGTGATTTGATGATTGAGCTGATGCAGACAACCAAGGTAACGGTAATGACATCCCTCGCACAATTTGCACCTGCGGGTTCTGATATCCCGCCCCCTCTAGCAATGACATTGCAGCGAAGCAGGATGGTATTTATGAGGCTTTCATTTCGCTTGCAGACCTTAGATGTGAAGATGTGATGTGGGCTGCTCACTACCTGCCGAACAACCATGGTGATCTTCTGCTTTCTATGGAATGCCGATTGATGTACGCAGCACTTTCATGCGGAGTTTAAGGTATTTCACGCAATAGGCCGATTCTAAGCTCTTGCTCCTTGGTTTCTGGTTGTTACCTTTTGGTTATTTGGACTGGATGTCTGTAGTTTTATGGATTTGCAGTACATTGGATTTTGCTACATTTGTGTCACTTTAGATGTTTGTAAATTTGTATCTCTTGCTGGTGCGTCTGAGTGTCTGGTGTAATGTTGCATTTATTTTTGAAATACTGTGAAATCGAAGTGTGTATGTTTATGTAGTTTTTGCCTTCGAAACTAAAGGACGGTTTAAACTGGAACATATTGTGTCACTTGTGGAATACCGAAGTGTGAATTACTTGTGTCACTTTGGATGTTTAGTGTATGTTTATGTAGTTTTTGCATTCCAAACTATAGCTTAAACTTCTAAACTGTCATAATGACGATTTAATTTCGCTGGGCAAATTCAAAGCCAAAAAATTGTGAGTTATCTCAAGGACAAAGAAGTGTGATGTTTGTTGATGATATGTGGTCATTGGATTAGTATGACCTTTGTTTAGATCATATCTTTACATGTTGTCACCTATATGTAAGTGGATTGGGTAAATGATTCATATAAAACAAATACAACAGATCCCCAAATCTTAAACAGTTAAGATTCCTGCCAACCAACAGTAAATGAAGAAAAAAGCTAAGAAAAGGTAGTCTCCTTCCTAATGAGAACATGGCAGTGATATTTTGATGTTCAAAGTATAGCCTATACTCAAACAAAGCTTGAACACAGCTCCACTTTTCAGACTAGCACTGTATTTTTCTGTATGAGAAGAATGCTTTACAGTGATGAGTCTCTTCAACAATAGCAGTAATACAACCATCTCTAACACGTTAAAAACTTATCTAAGAACCTTTAATGTTGTCTATAAATAACAATTCAGAGACAATACAAAAACAATAAAAATAATTCACATAAACTCAACTTGGATAAAAAAATGAATGGTAATCAAAACAATAACCGACGAAGGTTTCCATGCTCGTCATGCCTAAAACAAATCATAATCGGCCAGCTACACGAGTAAGTGGGCAACCACGTGGTTGTTACGGAGCTTGAGGCGTTGGTAGCTTGTGGGTCGATCGCTATGGACTTGGCCCGTAACGTGCGCATCGCCATCTCGCCGAACCGTGTGCAATGGGGCGTCACACGTCTCCGAGCCGAGTACCTTGTCTTCCGTAATTTCTTGAAAGTCCCCGGTGTAACCTATGATGTTGAAGAAAATAGAATTGAGATTACTCCCGAATACGTGGGCCAACACTTAGCCGAGGTTCGTACAATTTAAACTTTCAACAGATATTCTGGAAATTTGAATGAACCCTGAATAACAAAAACTCATGTATTAACAGGAGACTCCCATCGAGACATAATTCCGTGAGAATGGATTCGACAATTGGATGGAGCTTCATGAAATCTTCAGGAAGAGACTTTTCCCAAACTTTCCTAACGACGCACCCAATTTGTTTGTTGACTCGAAGATTTACTCGGATTCGGATGAGGATATCCCGTAAGAAGTTAGTGTCTCAAGCAAAGTGAAGGTCCAAGGCGATGTGATTTGCATTTGGAGTCTGTTTTCAATCTTGTATTTGTTGGAATGTTATGTTTTCTTTTCGGTGTGTTTGTCATGGTGTATTATTTTCTGTCGTTTCCTCGTAAATAAAGGACCTTGGAATGCTTGAATTTCAATATATATTTTATTTAGCTAAAATCTGTTGTTGCAAGATTTCGCAAACAAGATTAAGAATATTTTACAGGATATAATGAAGTGTGACAAACACCATTCCAAATTATCTAAAGACTTTTTTATTTCGCGGGGATAAAGAGTCATTACGAATAAGTACTCTTCGTCACCCTTCAACAACTTGGGGTAAAAACTTGCAAATACATGAAAAGATAATCACGAAAAAGAGTTCACAAATAAGTTAACGTAAAAGAAATTACGATTACAACGGACATTGGAAAGGAAGCACATTCTGATGCATGCTAAACCGCCACTACAACCAACACGACACTGCTACCACGATCCACGTCGGGCCTTCTAATCGTACTCGTTGTCTGAGAACTCGTATGGGAAGAACTGCGGCCAGCGACTGCCGGAAGACGAAATGCAGCTGCTGATAGTATGGGAAGCCGATCGCCCTGAATTTTCGCTCCAAAGCGCCCTCCTAAAAAGTTGAGTTAGTCATAATATTTGAATAACGATGTACAATCTTTATATGAGAAGACAACTATCTTAAATTGGATTACAGAGTATAACCTGGAAGCGGTCTTGGTTGTAGTAGCTATTGTTCACACGGACCATGTTGGTGATCCGTTGTACCTTATTCCGTGAAGGTGTGTAAACAATCGGAATTGTTTATACACATGGCGGAGTCACATGATGTGCTGATGGACCTCCACACTCGTCATGCCAATATCGAGTTGACGTTGGAGGCTTACAACAACAATTTCAGACCCTAACACCATAGTTTGCGTTGAGCTCACCAAATTTTCAGTCGCGTAGGCATGGAGCTCAAGGATTAGAAGTCGTTTGGTGCAACGACAACTAGGGTCGATGTCCCTGACCCATACTCGAACACACTCGTTCCTTCTGTTACGATTCATACTAACTCTTTGAATATGATGCTTTGGCAAATATAGTTTGAGGAGTGATATGGAAATCGCCACTTTATATAGAGAAATGGCAAGGGGTAACATCACCGATAGGTCTACAATGTAATTACCAAATAAACGGTTACATTAAGGAGACATTCAATTATCATGTCTAATTTTAATAGTTCCATGCATGCAGCAACAACTTTGTTGAGCGAGACCAATAAAAATCGAGCAAGTAAAATAAATGTCCCTAAATATGGGGTAGATATCTTGGTACGCGTGAGATACAAATTTATCTTTAATAAATTACGCATGTCCGTGATAAACTTAAGCCAATTAACCAACTACTGATTTAAGGGGAAAAGTATTAAAGACTTCAACCATAAATTGCTCCTTCATTCACAAGGTAAGCAATTGAATTGTCCAAAAGATGATAAGGATGACAATGGTTTGTCCACTCAATGGCTCCACCTTTGTAGGCCACCCATGGAACTATTCCTGTACAGTATACTCTATGTTAGTCAAAAGCCAATTAAAATTCCCAAAGAATTGATATAAGGCTAGGAATTGCAACCTATGCATGTGCACACAAGAAAATAAGGCTGTCATTGCTACCGTTCACTATGCAAATCATAATTGGGGCTGCATGCATTCATAAATAAATGTTGACAGTGCTCGTGTTTGACCAGCCCCATCACGCATCGGATTTAGGTTGCATGTTAGAAGCAGTGTACATAGAAAGAAAGTGAAATTATCCAAAGTAAACGCAGATTTCACTAAGAAACTTTTATTCAGTCCACTAAACATTTTGTACACCATAAAGAGGACCTTACAACAATACAAACCAACAAACCAACAAGCGAAACACAAAACACACAACAACTACGATAGAAAGCACGAAATATGAAGGCCGAAAAACGGTATCTTATTAGGAACTAAAGGCACACACGATAATGGCAGCAGTGATGTATCAATGCGGCGGAGGATGAAAGATGGCAGCCAACGAACTCCATGCCTGCTCGTCTTGGTAATAGTACCAGAAACACTAGAGCTTACCCTGTACAAGTGAATTACATAGGGTTAGCCAACTGAGACCCTCACATATTGAGTAAGTGCCAAGTAAAAACTAAACTTTGAAAGTAATATCACCATACTTCCCGCCTGATTGAGTCCCACGCACAAGGCGGGACATGAAGGAAGTTAGATGCCTGATCATGCCACACTCCAGAAAAATGTAGCAGATATTCATAAGTGTGATAGCGTTTTCGCAGTATTGCGGTGCGACGATAAAAACGATCGTCATGTCTTAAACCAAAGCATACATTCACAATTCTACCAACCGAATGAACATTGATCCTGTCGGGACCAGCCCACAGTGCACGCCCCATATGTGCTTCGCGTTCCAGCAAGCCAATAAAGAAAGCGTCATGTGTAGCAGACCAACCGTTTATGTAGAAACGGTGTGCTTGCCTATGATTTTCAACTATTACGGCAAGTGAATCGCTAGCCTTTACAAATTACCCTATACTAACCTCTTTAGATGAATATATTGGAAAAACTTTGTAGCAGTCACCAACAAACTCATGTATCTTTTTATAAGCCCAGAAAGGTGACCAATACTATAGCAATAGTTACTGTGAAAAGGAAAAAAATATTGAAATAATTTAAGAACTTTTATGATATCCACGTACTACTTATCGAGAGATTCTGGATCAGGGGTGCACGAGGCACCGGAGTTTTGTCATAATTGGGAAGACCAAATGGCCCGTAATCAAAAGTTAGCAGAGCGCATGGCAAACGACGATGAGGCCGAACATTGCTCAACTCCGCACTCGACACGGACCTGTCATCTTCAACTACAAAACTTCATCAACGAAAATTTATTAAATCATAAAAAAACTAACTGTTACACCACACTGACCAACACATTAGGCAACGTAATAAACAACCATTAAAGGTCTGTACCGTTAGTAACTTCATGAGATACCGACGACTCGCTGTGGATAGTAATAACATTACTGTGGTTCCGCCTTGCGGTATGCACTCCATTTTCAAATATAATATCCAACTCTTCAATGTTTGGTTTTAGTTTGTAATAATAGGCACCACACACGTCGTTCACCTGCAAGGAGTTTATAGTAAAACCAATAACGAATGGAACACCAATTGTTATACCAAACAACGAAACTAAACATTGAAAATTATAATATAAACGCGTTACTCGATTTATATACTCCCAGTCCTCTGGCCTTGCACACACAAAGTTTGTACTAGGGTCAATCATGGCCTTTTTACATTTTTTAGCCAAAACCACGCAATGTGGCATTTGTGGAGGAACTCAAACCGGAGGTAGCAAAAATAGTACTGAAAGCTGGTGTTAAACTTTGAGTTTACTGCCTCCATTGCAGCAGTAATTGCTAGATGGCTCTCGTTGTTCAATCTTTCACCCGAGACCATCGCTTCTTTCGCTAACATCTTGATGAAGTGCTTATCCACATCTTCGATCCACAAACCAGTATAAAACATTTCTTCCTGGAAGGTGTAGGCTTCACAGTATGCCATTCTTTTCAAAACAAAAATGGAATAAAATAAAACAAACTGAAATTTAGAACAGAGGTGCGTGTTTAATTGGGGAGCACACACTCACAATTTATAGACAATATAGCAATATAGTGGGTTTACTATTTCACTTGTGACTCAAACTATTCCAACTACAATAACGGACAAACCACAAAGTCACAACAACACAAAATAAGCTGCACCGACATTTCTTAGATAGAAAAAGAAAATAAATTACTTCCTCAAATTAACGAAAATACCTTGGATCAGCAGTACCTCGTCAAACAAGGAGGAGAATATAACATAAATACATACATCAACCTAATTGCTTACAAAAAACCACAATATCATATTACTATACATAACCAAAACAAATTTGGTGGTAATAACGTACACAGAATTCAGTCATAGGCAGCTAAAATACACAGGCCGCAATAATGCCCAAAAAGATACCCAAAAACAGCACTACAACATACGACAAAACAAAAACGTGCATGTCCGAGTTCATGGAACGACCTCTTCCTATCTCATACCGTCTTTCAACCACAGTCGATGCGTTCCTAGCAGCAGCAAAACGGCATTGGTTGCTGGCATTGTCGTCCTCGCCTTTGGCCTTCGAGAAATGCCCCTTTGGATCATTCACTTTGTTATTCGACGCAGTTGCCTCACTCGTACGGCCATGACCATCACACCCATGGTAAACATCCCACCATAGGAAAAAGCCAGCATGCTTCACTCCCAAAGGACAAATGTAATACATTCGACCGGGTTAGTATCCGGATTCGACATACGCAACACCATTTGGCCATGCCCCCCTTTGGACATTGGGGAGGAGGTGTATAATTCATAGTTCAACTGCACAACAAGCTAACAAGATAATTAATGGGATCTGCAACCCCTACATTACACTATCATATTCACTTCCTACTGCTCTAGAGTGAAACGCACACAGAAAATCACATACAAAGAAGCCTATCGAAAGGCCTCATTGGAAACATAACAGTAAAAGCTAGCAAATATCACGACATGTACTTATTCCCATTCATCATATCTATAATTCAACAATTATTGTAAAAAATCAGCCAAACAGTATCACTTGAATCTTCAACCAATCGAATTCAGACAAAGCCCCAATCACATGAGTCAAGAGTATAATCTATTGGGAATGACACGCGAATGGAAAATTTAGTGGATTACCTTAGAATGGCGCATCCTCGGAAGAAGCAGATCACCACACCAGCAGCTGAGCCACTTCGCGAACGATGGGGAGATGGAAGCCCAAGCGGGTTAATGAATTGGGGAGAAAAATTCTCTTAAAATGAAATAAGGGTGATTTGGGAAATTCATAAAACTATGAAGGGCAATTTAGGAAATTGAATGACTAATACTTCTTTTGTGTTTGAATACCAAACGAAATATTAAACAACACTAACTCTTTCATTCAATACCAAATATAAAATTCTCTCCCTATACTGACCTAATTTTACCTAATACGCCCGAACTATATTAAATGAAATTACTTCTATAGGGTACCAAACACTCCTAAAAATATTAAAAAGTGGACGAACGATAATTTATATAGAGAGGCGGAATGGTGGTTACGGTGCGAAAATGTTCGGAATATTTAGTCGCAAAAACTGCTTCATTTTGGATGACAAGTTAACTTTTTTTAATTAAAAATTTATTATGCCATTATTTCATATAATCGTATTATGTCACGCTCATATATATTTCACGTTGTGTGACAGTGTTAGTGCATCGCAGAAATTGTAAATCAAGGATTTGATAAATATGCAATTACATAATTATGAAATTTTCCAATTAGTGACCTAATTGATTAGGATCTTATCACTAGTAAATAACTTTTCTTTTCTATTGCATTGAGATGTCCATAAATTAAGGTATAGTGATGCTTTGTAAAACACTCCATCACTCCATGAAATAATACTATCTCCTCTCACTCATACTCTTTAGCACTAATTCTATTATTGTTTTATCGGTAATTCTAGTCTGAACATAATTTTGGCCAAATCAGTATAATAAAGGAGTAAGTATTTTATACTTATCATATGATTGATAATTTTTTTTAAAAAAATAATAAATCAAATAATAAGTATAGTACACTTATCAATTATCATTATAATTAATCGAGTTCAATATAATTAAATCATAACTAGAACTAAAAAACTCTAATTTGAAATAGGAGTGGGTGCAATCAAATAGTTCAGATTACGTGGAATTCTGCCTAGCAATATTTTCTTTTAGATCAATTAACTATAAATATCATCATCATATAAAGAGTAAGTGAATGTTTAGGTGTAACCAAACCGAATACAACTTCTTCTAATGAAAAATATAGGAAGAGAATTAGTTAGTGAAAAATTAGTTGTGAAAGTCATACCATAATACCGTTTACGCAATATCTAATTTATAATACACGGATAGAAACACAACGTTATAGACAATATGAATATGACGATATAATTTTTTTTTAAAAAAAAATTCACGTGAAGAATATTAAGTACGAACGATACAATAAAATAATATTTTTAAAAATATTCATACATCATACATCTAATATTATGTTTACCGTAGTCCATAGTGAATTAAGTGACATTTGTTATTGGTTTGGTCCAGTTGCAGCATTTAAATAACATAATTAAAAGCCAACTAATCTACGGTTTCAAGTGGTACCACATTAAGTCAAGAAATAGGTCCACTCCAAGTTAGTAGTTATGTTGCTTTATTTATATAAAGAAAATTCTAGTGACGAACAACAATATGAAACCACAATGTTCCAAAATTGGCCATTAAAGAACTTCAATGCTCGAACTCAAATTTTAACGGGATTAATTACAAAATTTATATCCTATTAAATAAAAAATTTCAAATTAATGAAGAATTATTTGAGACTGCTCTTATTTCAAATTTATTAAATTAAAAATGTACGTGATATGATAAAATAACATAATATTTTTAAATATATACCTACATTATAACTCTTTAACGGCTCAAATATCTAGGGCCTCCATTGTCAAACTCTTTTTAATGCCACAAGTCGATAAACAATACTTATTTGTCATTTGTACTCTATTATTAAGCGCAAAATTTAATTGTGGTCTTCTGGTGTCCTATTTTTTATTTTTAATTTATGTTTATCCGTTTTTTCCTCTCATGTTCTTTTCTCTTTTTTTTTCTTTATTTGTTTATTTTATCATTTCAAAAATATAATTCTAACTTATCATTTCTCTTATATCACTTTAATTTTTTTTATATATAATTTTTATCTTTTCTTTTTTTAAATAATGTTATTTGGTATATTATCTTTTCATACTATTTATTTATTATAATTTAATAAATATATTAAAAATAATTATAAATATAAAAATTATTTTAGTATATTTAATTCATAAAGAAAAATAATTTATACACAGAATGAGTGTACTACAATTACAAGTTGTGTATTAATGGACAGTCACATTGATAAAATTATTCTCTCTAATTGTTTCAATTGTTGATCATGAATCCGTGAACGTTACATTTTCAAATGTTATGAAGATATTGCCCGACAACGTCATAAAAAAGGAAATCAATATTCTTACATAGTGTTGATCATGATTTATTTTATAAGATAATTTCGCCAAGATCAACATCATCAATTTAGAATACTAAAGAGTAATTAAAAATATAAATATATACCGATATAATCGAGAGTACAAACATACGTGAATTCCATTGAATTGAATCAGATTATTACCGGTGTTATGCAATTTCACTTGGTATGATCGACTCCTGGTTAGGTCTTCCTCTCCTTCTCTCACCGACAGTTGACAGCTTAATGGGAAAGTAAAATATCAAGAACGTGGAGTGGAGAGGAGATCTAGCCACAATATATAAAACCCTAAAAGCCCTCCCATCACGAGCTTTTTAGAGTGGACCTACACCAGCTGTCAGACCACGTCTGTTAACATCAAGGCTTTAATCATAATGGGTCAAACAAATAGGCCTGATAAGTCTTGTCCCATTAACCGTATTAATTTAGTCTGTTTTATTTTTAATACAATCATCAATTAATAGAAGTCCGATATGAAATATTCTTACAGTCTCCCACTGGACAATATTAATTAAAATTTTGACTCCAAAAGACCAAAAGAAAACAATACTATGTTAACCAAAACGACTCTCGGGTTAAATTACACAAAACAATTTTGACTGTGGCCATAGATTTTGAAAAACAATACGACATCAAACAAAAATTTCAACAATCCGATCCGGCAAAAGTTACTAAATATCGGATCATGGCAGTAATGGCATCCTTTATTGACACAAAACCTTCCATGGTCACAAATACCAACAACTTCCACTGACATGGATTCAAATGTTGTGTGGTGGCGTAGCAAGAAAAAACATCCAAAATGTGCTATTCCATTGTCAGTCATCAGATTTTATTATACGATACGGATTTCTTCGCAATATGAAATCCTAAAAAAATCTAATTTCCTTATCATATATGGTCTCGGAAGCAATATGAAATCAAAAGAAATTATAGTTTTGTTGTAAGATATGAATTTCTAAAACAACATGAAATCCCAAGAAAACTCAGCAATTTCTCAGGAAGTTATGTATGTCTCGTTTCATGTTCAATATACAATATGGTGTGTTTATGAAACATACCCAATTTTTCTTAAGAACAACACCCAACCCTAAGACAAAATATACATGCGAGATACACAACTCAATCTGTAACGCCCGACGCGTGACGTCACATCCCCCGCACAAAGACCCGGACCCGGTCGAGAAATGGGAGTCCAAGCCCGAATCCGAAGTCAAGGCGAACGGGGACACAACACACACT
>JBBMKE010295070.1:0-13764 GCA_037834125.1 Lippia alba | reverse complement strand
TAGTCTAACAAGAGTTTAGAGATATTATCAAAAGTGAACCTGTTAAAGATATCCTGTAAATCAGCTTCAGTTCCCTGTTTACAGAAATAGTCGAGAACAGGAAATAATCCAGTCTCCACCTTGTCCCCAACAACCCTCTCCAACGAACCGTAGGAGTTGATATGACCCATAAATGAAAGAGTCTTTCTCCTGTGAAGTTCCCACAATTCAGAATCAACATTGATGACCCCGTCTCCCAAGATTTCGAACATCTTCTTGAATTCAGCTCCCTTTGGATAGTTTGAGAACTTTCTGCTGAAGATATGGTGGATATTTGCGGGATCACAAGTAAGTAACATATCCATGTTACAAAAACCAGGGACCTTTAAACTCAAATGTTCCACCACTTTCGATTAATACCTCAGTTGCAAGATCATGGATTCGATGGCGATTCTGATAAACCGCCGGCAACATACCAATAAGTGGCCAATTTGTGGGGAACGTGCTTCTTTTCACGTATTTATTTCTGAGCCAAGCACGAAGGAGAAACATGGTGAGGATTATAAGAAAGAAAATCTCATTGTTCTCCAAGATGGCCATAAGAGAAGAAAGGTTTTGGATTCTCTATCTTCAATTTTGCAATTGTTTGAATTCTCCTATGCCTTTTATAAAAAGTTTTGTGGTATCATCTGACTATCAGCTGGTCGGTGCGGATTGGATATCTAATGCCAGTTACAGCACACATATCAATGATAAAGATGAGAGAAACGTAAAGAAAAGCTACGTTGCGTACCGATTATAGTAGCCCACTACTTTTTTGTTCTTTATTAGTTGCCCCAACTAGAAAACATAGTTTTTGTAATCTAAATTTTGCAACTGAGATTCAGTGCAATTGTTCGCACAACAGATATCTATTGAAATTATACTATATTTAATATAATTTAATTTCTTAATAAAAGATAAACATCTTTTAATAAATAATGAAATCGTGAGAAACCTTGGTTGCAATTCGGTTGGAATTTTGTTGTTATTTGCAGGAAGGATCATTTTATTTTCTTTTAGAGATATACAACATATAGTTAATAAATAAATTAAAGGGTGATTTACGTTTGACCTTAACGGAATTTGTATAAGTACTTTTATGTCTCTGACAATTTTATGATTGTTACATTGAGTATATGACCAAAATTACAAAACTATCCTAAAGTTTACAAATATAAACAAAATGATTCCTGCAAATTATGAATTTAGCAACAAATTATTAGGAGTATTTTTTAAAGTTACCACAAATGATTCTCAAAGTTAGGAATAAAATTTAAGTTCTCGAAAATAATGAATTGTATTGTAATTAAGCATAAATGAAGGATAATTAAATATAATTATTTCAATATTAAAATACCATCATTTATTACTTAAGCTAATGGAGTCTTTTAAAATACGTACTTTTAATTAAAAAATCGATATGCTTACGTTACGTGCCATGCACACATATCACGCCAACAACTTTTTGCAGCTGGAAATTTATATAATCCATTGTCAAAATTTCTGTTAGGGAGCCTGTAATTAAATCTTCGTGTTAAGGTTTTTGCAAGTGATATATTTTTTGAGATTATTGCATTCGAACCCCTCGTGTTTTTCGAAATGAGTTTAAAAACCTTGTGAAAAAAAATCTCATTTAAAACTTTATATTTTTTATTTTTTGTAAAAAAAATCCTACGGCGTGTTTTTGAGATACACGCGCGTTGACTGCGAGTATTTTGGTGTTATGATATAACTTTTGCGTGTGTAATGACTTTAATACCCTTAAGAGATTATTGCAGCGGAACCCCTCGTGTTTTTCAAAATGAGCTAAAAAAACCTTGTGAAAAAAAATTCTCATTTAAAACCTTATATTTTTTATTTTTTGCAAAAACAACCCTACGGCATATGTAATTATTAATATATATGATGGACCCAAAATATGCTCGTACCTCCACCGTCCACGTGGCATAATAGTGGAAGACTCCCTTCGTGACCCAATGGCTATCCTAATGGAACGCTTGAATAGCTAAGGCTCATGGCTCCCGCCCAGCCTCAATCCTCGCGGCTAGTCTTCCCAGAGGGGTTACCCCCACACAAAACCTCACCCTCGCGTGAGTCAACCCTCGAGCCTCTGTCGCTCGGTGGTCCAATGCTCCAACTCTCCTCTCAAGGAACCCAACTTCGAGCGCCCCTACGCTCGACCCTTGGCACACAAACGTCTCATCGCTCGGGAAAACTATCCATTAACTGTCGCTGACACAACAGCTGGGCATAACTGCCTAAAAGGTGAAAGTGACGCACACAAGTCGCTTTCAAGTACTCGCATTCCGCCCCGTGTCTAGGGCAACATTATTTCATGACCACACGGTTAATATTACCTAACTGCCCTCACCCTCAAACTATAAATAGAAGGATCACCTCACTCCTTCTTCAAGCAATCTTCATCTTCTACACATTGATTTCTTCACTCATAAGAAAAGCATTCACTGAGCTGGAAATACCCATTGCTGCACTTTTTAAGCTTCTTACAGCTTCACCTTCTTATTTCTTGGTGTTACCCTATCTGGTAGAATCCACGCTAGCTCATGGGGAACCCAGTTCCTGAGGCTTGATTACCTGTGATGGTCTTCCTCCTCACATAAATAGAAAGTGTTTGGTGTTAATCCTTCCTTCACTAATTCCGACACCATCATTTTTGGCGCCGTCTGTGGGAAACCATCTTACACAGCCTCTATTTTCATTAGGTAGTCGAACAGTAACACCCAGTTCACTCAGCTCTCATTTTCCAGTTCATTCTTATTTTTCTTGCTCTTTAATTGCATTTTGAGCAACCTCCAAAATGGTTACTACTCATTTTGGGACTGCGGATAACTGAGGGACACTCCCTCCACTCAACGAGAAAGCTCCTGGGGGCGGAGCTACTACTGCAGCCTCCACCATCACCGTCGGGGGCATGAATCTGACGATGGATCTGGCAAATCAGACCGCCATGACAACTCAAATGTGTCACTCTGCTCGTTCTCCCACTACCTGCCTCCAAGAGCGCAACCGCTGTTACCAACACAACTATGGGAGTCACGAACACTGGAACACTGGAATGCTGGAACGCTTGCCACTATCGTACAATCGGGGATGATGCAAGAATTCACTCAGGGGCTATGCCGAGAATGATTACCAGCATGGTGCCCAACATGCTCCCGACAGTACAACCACATCATGTAGGGAACCTCCATCTTCCCATGACCCTACCTAGCGAAATTCAAGGGGTGGAAATGCCCCAAATGACGAGACAACAACTACTGGCTATTTACGTTCAGTACGAGGCACAGGCCACGCAGAATGCCTGGAAATATTTTACCACCACCTATTTCCCGATGGGAGCGGGAAATACTGGAGCACCACCTCTGGGTGGACTGAGGGCGTACCTACTCGAGGCAGCGTAGAACGATCAGCAACCTCAGCCTCCACTTCCACCTCCTCCTCCTCCAAAAGATGGTGCGCCCCCGAGGGCAGATCTGCAACTCCCGCCATCTCCGTCAAACGTGGTGCAACCTCAAGGGAGGAGAAGGGGGATGATAATGGAGAATAGGTCCAGTCCAAGACATCAAGAAGGACAAATTTGAGGAATGAAGTCAACCCTCAACTCCTCAACGTCCAAAACCAGTTGGACGATCTTCAGAACATGGTTGAGCAACTCTCTCGAGCGTGGTCCCACAACCCCCATGTAGGGGCCGAGGGGTCTAGGGCCAGACACGCTCGCGAACCAAGGCGGCCGAGGAGAGAACGCCACGAGGATCCTAAGGAGTACGATAGAAATAGAGGGGAGTACCCTCATAGACGAAGTCCTCATGCAGAACATCTCAATCACTTCACCCGCTTGATGCATCTCTACGAGCATCCTTTGCATTATTGGGCCAAGCTCTTTGTCACCTCCCTCAAAGTTATGGCCCAAACAAAAACAATCGTCGCTGCAGTCCACCCTACACAAAGAGAAACTCCTCACCAAGGTGGCCGAGGAGAGAACGCCATGAGGATTCTAAGGAGTACGATAGAAATAGAGGGGAGTACCAACTCCTAAAAATCTCGCCCCTCATAGACGAAGTCCTCATGCGGAACATCTCAATCACTTCACCCACTTGATGCATCTCTACGAGCATCCTTTGCATTATTGGGCCAAGCTCTTTGTCACGTCCCTCAAAGTTATGGCCCAAACAAAAACAATCGTCGCTGCAGTCCACCCTACACAAAGAGAAACTCCTCACCACCGCGAAGGCAAGAGCGCGAGCGTATCCCACTCAATAGGCCTATCGCAGAAATCTACTTCTTAGCGGACAAAAAGCTTTTCAAGAGACTACTAAAGATGAGAGAAATCGAGGCGCAGAAATGCTCGAGAAAGTATTGTGCCTTCTACAAACAGAAGGGTCATGACACCAACGATTGTAGTCAACTTGAGACCGAAATCTAGCGACTCATCGCTGGGGGCACCTCAAGGAGTTTGTGAGGGCCCTCGAATGATTCGACGAGCGTTGCAATGAGCGGGCTCGCGATGGAAGAAGGAGCCGCTCACACTCGAGGAGTCCTCCCCGCCTTCAGCCCGAGGGGAGCGACCGAGGGAAGCAGGAAGTGGGAGAGCTTGAGAACCAGCCCTATGCGGTCATCTATATGATTGCTGGTGGATCCTCAGAAGGAGATTCTAATGCTTCCCGTCGACGCTTTGTGCGCAGCTACGATCAGAAATCACAAAGAGTCCAATTTGTCTACTCCGTGGAAGCAAACCCACGCTCGAATGAGAACGACATCATAGGCTTCATAGATAAAGATCTTGAACACATTGTAACACCCCATGGGGCCAGTGAAACCTCTGACTGCCCCATAGTGGTTAGTTTAGACGTGCATAATCATGTTATAAAGAGGATCTTGGTTGATAGTGGAAGCTCTATTAATGTTTTGTCGTACTCAACATTTCAAAAGATAAATATCACTAACATTTCCCTCAAGCCCCTCAGAACAGCCCTCATTGGCTTTGGAGGTTTCGAGATTGTCCCTCGCGGACAGATACGATTGGCCACCTCTTTTGGTCATGCCCCACAACGTAAAACTTTGAATGTTTTATATGCAGTTGTTGAGGTGGACCTACCATACAACGTCATCATCGGACGACCAGCCCTCGTGGATTTCAAAGTTGTTATCTCCACCTATCATCAAAAACTTAAGTTTCCCACACCCGAGGAAACCGGAGAGGTTCTGTGCAATGTGAATGAAGCCTGGGAATGCTATATTCTATCCCTTCGCAGCCACAAGCCAAAACAGACAGTCCAACAAGGTTCCATGAAAAAAACGGTAGACTTTCCTAAGCTCGACGAAGACAGTCCCGAGCGTAAGAGAGCCAACCTCTACGATAAGAAGAATAAGAACGACATCATAGGCTTCACAGTCCCTTGGAGCCGTTGAGGAATCCTCGGACAACAAGGAAGATCAGCCTTTGGAGGAAACGGATGATTACCTCACAGGCAAGAAAAGGGCGCTCGAAGTACCCCGCCCCGAGGTAAGAATTGAGCCAACAGAAAGTATCTGACCATCGAATTAGAGTCAGGCAATCCTGAGAAAGCAACGCAGATAGGCTCGAACCTCGAAGGATCGGCTCAGGTCATGTTGATCGATTTTCTCTGAGAGAACTTTGATGTTTTTGCATGAAAGGCCTCTGACCTTACTGGGATTGATCCGAGCATCATAGTTCACAGACTCAATGTGGACCCTGCTTTCAAGCCTATCAAGTAGAAGAAGAGAGATGTTCACGGATTCAGAAAGAAGGTCATTGAGGAAGAAGTTAACAAGCTCCTCGATGCTCAATACATCGAGAAAATCTTATCCCCAGAGTGGCTTTGCAACGTCGTTCTCATGCCCAAGAGTACAAATAAATGGTGTATGTGTAATGACTTCATGGACTTGAACAAGGCTTGCCCCAAAGATCCCTATCCTCTGTCTCGCATATTTTAACTAGTGGACTCAATTGCGGGATGTGAGCTTATGAGCATGATGGACGCCTTTCAAGGATATTACCAGATATTCATAGCTCCGGAGGATCGCCCAAAAACTTCCTTCGTAGTGCACGTTGGGTATATTGCTTCTTGGTCATGCCTTTTGGCCTCAAAAATACCGGAGCTACTTATCAACGTCTCGTCAACAGAATGTTTGAGCCTGAGATAGGGAAGTCCATGGAGGTCTACGTGGATGACATGATTGTGAAAAATGAGCGCCAGGGCTTGCATTTAGATTACCTCCGCCGAGCATTCAGTATCCTCAGACAGTACGATATGAAGCACAACCCATCAAAATGCACATTCGGGGTACGAGGTGGAAAATTCCTTAGCTACATGGTTAGCCAATGAGGGATTGAGGCCAATCCAGAGAAGATCAAGGCAATTCTCGATATTCCGTCCCCTCAAAATGTTAGGGAAGTTCAAGTGTTAGTGGGGAAGATAATCTCCCTCAACAGATTCATCTCCCGATCCGCTGACAGAAACCTGCCGTTCTTAAAAATTTTACGTAAGCTCGCAACTTTGAATGGACAACGGAATGCGATGAAGTCCTTCAGAGCATGAAACAGTACCTCTCGTATGCTCTGCTTTTTACAAAGCCCGTAGAAGGAGAGCATCTTTTTATTTATCTATCCGACTCCTCGGAAGCCACAAGAGCAGTGATCGTCGCCGTGCACGAGCGGAAGCACCTGCCTGTGTACTATCTGAGTAAAACCTTGCAAGGGGTAGAAAAACATTATGCGGAAATTGAGAAGTTTGCCTTCGCCCTCATCAATGCTTCTCGAAGGTTAACTCCATATTTTCAAGCGCACTCCATTACGGTGCTCACAGATCAACCCCTTAAGCAAGTGTTGGCCAAGTCTAATGTCTCCGGAAGGCTGATTAAGTGGTCCATTGAGCTAAGCCAATTTGATATCAGCTTCGAGCCTCGCATAGCCATTCAAGTCCAGGTCGTGGCAGATCTCTTAGTAGAGCGTTTCGGATTAGATTCCCCATGGCTCGGAGACGAGGGTTTGTGGCTGCTGCACACAGATAGGGGTGTCAATTCGGGTGGGTCGGGTGAGTTCGGGTCGGTTGGGGTAAGGGTATTACACTAAAAATTTCAACCCGAACCCGAATTGAACCCTCAACCCCAACCTGAACCTATCAGGTTCGGGTTGGGTTCGGGTTGACCTGATTTTTTTCAGGTCACCCGGTGACCCAACCCACCCATTTTAACCCGACCTGACTGATACATATTTATTTTGTTTTTCTTTTTTTCCCTTCTAATTCATGTTTCCTATTTTTTCCTCCTATTTTAACAAAAATAATAATACAGCAGCTATATAATTCCATCACACAAAAATAATCTCAGTAAATGTATGAGAAACTCCCAACAAAAAAAGCAACACTTCAAATGCTCATTACAGAATGTTTTACAGAAAAAGAGAAACATAGATAAAAAGAGCAATATTCTTCAACAACAGATCCCTCGACAAAGTTACTTCCCAACATCAAGCCATCCTACCAAAAACAATAGAGAAGTTAATTAGAATTAAATTTTTATTTTGATATTCAAATGGAAAACATAAGAAAGAGTACTTACTTGTCAATCATCAACATAAGTAGCATTACTAGATTCATCGCCATTTTGATTCAAATACAAAGTCATGATATTCTCCGTCAACTCATCCAATTGCACTTCATTACAAACTACAACAAAGAAAATATTAAAGAACACACATTATAGCAACACAAATATCAATTAACGGCATAAATCTCGTACCTTGTTCCCCGAATAACCAATCCTTGCAACATATCAATGCCTCAACAATATCAGGCTTCATTGCACTACGATATTGATCAAGAATCCTTCCGCCCGTGCTAAAAGCCGATTCAGAGACAACAGTAAAAATAGGAATACTTAAAACATCTCTTGTAAAATTAGCAAGTTCGGGATACCTATATTGATATGCTTTCCAATAAGCAAGAATATGGATCTTTGCAGCTCTATCAATCTTCGATTCATCTAAATAAATCTCCAATTAGTTCTTTTGGGGGAGAGATTCACTGCTTGTAATCGAATCAAATTCCTAAAAAAATTATATGGTTAAAATCATAGCAAAATAAATAAAACCATAACGCTGAAAATTTAATGAATAAATTGTAATTTAGACTTACCTCGAAAACATCAAATATACCACTAGGAGTATGAGAAGGCAAATAATCTATTGTGCCACCCCGGGAGCTTGAAGAAACAAATGCAGATAAACTAGGGAATGGCTTATGAGCATTGAGCATATACTCATCAACCCTAACCTGATATATTTTCAGGTGGGTCGGGTTGGGTTTTCGGGTCGGGTCAGCTTTTGACACCCCTACACACAGATGGTTCCTCGACCGCACAGGGGGGAGCTGGGGTGACCCTAAGGGATCTCCATGGAACGGAAATGGACTTTACAATCAAACTTGCTTTCCAGACCACCAACAACGAGGCAGAATACGAGGCGCTCATTCAAGGGCTCAGAATCGCTCGAAAAAGCGGAGCCAACAGAATAACAGCTTATATAGATTCCTAGTTGATTGCAAGTCAGATTGATGGGACTTACGAAGCTCGAGAAACCACCATGGTGCGTTATCTGGTGAAAGTCAAAGAAATAATTGCCGAATTCAAGGAGTTCCACTTACCGCAGGTCCCACGAGCGGAAAACGAGCGCGCAGATGCTCTGTCAAAGTTTGCATCTTCCCTGGACGGGACCTGCAAACGAACAGTCACTTTTCTCAAAACCGAGGGGCCCATGATAGAAGAAAACGAGTCAGCAGGACAAATCAACATGATTGATCCATCCGAGCCATGTTGGCTCGACGCAGTTATCTTGTTCCTCAGGAATGGGACCCTTCCGAGCGATAAGGTTGAGGTGAGTAAGGTAAGGAAAAAAGCCCCCAGATTCTCGCTGGACAGCGAAGGGAGACTCTTCAAACGCTCATTCCAGGGACCACCTATGAGGTATTTGAGACCCTCACAGGCGAAGGAAGTGTTAGAGCATATAATGGCGGCAGTTGGGAAAACCATCCTGGCGGTCGGATCCTAGCCAAGAAAATCTTAAGAAGTGGATTCTATTAGCCCTCAATCTTGTAGGACGCCATCAATTACTCCAAGAAATGCCCTAAATGCCAATTCCACTTGAACGTTCCTCAGCTTCTTGCGGCTCAAATGGTCCCTGTCGATGTATCATGGCCCTTCGATCAATGGGGCATTGACATTGTTGGAACCTTCTCTAGTCGGACATCAAAAATTACAATCATAGCAGTGGATTACTTTACGAAGTGGGTCGAGGGAGAGGCTTACTAAGATCACTTTCCGAACGGTCAGAGACTTCATCTGAAAGAACATCATCTACCGTTATGGCATCCCGAGGGTGCTCATTTCCGACAATGGCTCCCAATTCATCGCGGCAGACACCCGAAATTGGTGCTCAGAGCTTGGTATTGAACAACGCTTCACTTCCATAGGCCATCCACAAGCTAACGGTCAAGCAGAAGTAACAAACAGGATCATACTCCAGCATCTCAAAACGATGCTCGAGACTAAAAAGGGTGAATGGGCCTAGGAACTCCAAGGAGCCCTCTGGGCGTATCAGACTACCCCACGAGCGGGACAGACGAGACTCCTTACGCTCTAACGTATGGATCCGAGGCAATGATACTTGCGGAGCTCACTCAAGAGTCCGTACGCGTAGCCTACTTTGAGTCCATTGCTAACAAGAGCAATCGAGCACTGGAACTGGAACTGGATTTACTCGATGAAAAGCGTGATGCCGCTTGGGCTCGCATCCACAAATACAAGGCAACGGTCGCCTCGCTGTACAACAAGTGTGTCAAAGAGGGAACTTTCCAACTCAGAGACTTAGTTCTCAAGAAGGTTGAAGTCTCTAAGCATGTGGGTAACTTGGACCCTAACTGGAAAGGCCCCTTCAAGGTTATACAAGTATGCGCGAATAATACCTACTTGCTAGAAACTTTGCAAGGCGAGCGTCTACCCCGACAGTGGAATGCTTGAACCTCAGAAGATTTTACGTATGAGCATTGTATTATTCTCCTCGGGACAAATTGTATCTCCTCTTAACCAAATGGGAAGCATGGAATACAGTTAATGCATTCTTTAGTTATCTTTTGTCTATCTTGTGAATACCTCTCCTTCAAGGGTCGGTAAGGCTAACTCCGTGTCAAGAAAGCACCACGTCGAAATAGCATCACACAATCCTACTCTAGTCCCTCTGTAAGCGAGCGAACTCAGTGGATCAAATTCACAAGCAAAGCATGTTCTCCAAATCCTTAGAACGGATCATTCTCTGGAAATCCTTTGACGGATTATTTTTTGTTCTAAACACTTAGCAAATCTCACATTGATTTCTAAGTTCAAGTTATTTACAGATGGAAGTCCTTAAACGCTTTCTACTCTCTAAGGTTTTCTATACTTAATGTATTTCTACATAACTTGGGTTTCTTCCTTTTATTTAAATTAGCCAGGGTGATCCCCGTGCAGACACACCCTCGAGCCCTCACAAAACAACTGCAATATTCTATCGTTCAATGGAAGCGAAACCAACATAAACATATCCCTAAAAACAGGCACACATGCAAACATTCAACCAAACAATTACCAGAATCTGCAAACTCTGGAAGCAAAAAAGCTACTCATTCAGCAAAACAAGAACATTGACAGAAACCATATGGAATTCTTAGAAGATTGCATCAAAAGTTTGAAGTGACCAATACTTACAAAATCAAAAGGGAATTTTTCAAATACATAAAAGAAAATTTAAAATCAAATGCGGGCATTTAAGAGAACTGGAAAGCTTCAAGCAATTGCTTCTTCCTCATTGCGAGCATTCGAGGATGAGGGCCGTTCAGGCTCTGGAGGCTCCATGGACAGGGGGACCAAGACAAGAGGTTCTCTACTCTGAGAGGGTTCAGTTCCAGCCTCCTCTCCGAGCGTCGGAGGCTCTTCTTGGGTTCTGTTAGCTGTAATGAATTTTGCCTCATATTCCTTGACCATCGCCAAGTATTCTGGCTCAACCTCATCTTCTTCATCGTCCACCCCGAGAATCTCCTCAAGGTTTTCGTCCTTAGATGTATCGAGCCGAGGATCCTCCCGAGCATTGGTTGGTGTCAATCCTACCTTAATCAGCTGGCCAATGCCCATCCAGTAAAAGAGTCTAGCGTTGGCAAAGCAGTGAAGGTTACCATAATGTCAAAGGCCTTAGACTTCACAAACCTCACCACCGCCTGCTCGCAGTACGAACCTCGAGGGTGGCCACGTTCTTCTGAATCTTTTAAAAGTGGGCAGTCACGTCCCTCAGTTTGTCATCCTTCTCCTCAATGGCCTTTTGCATCGCCTCTTTCTCCTTCAGGAGCCCTTCCTTCTCGAGCCTCCAAGCCTCCATGGCATCCTTATGCCTACGGTCTAAGTTTTGCCACTAGTCGTCCATCTCTCAGAGGGCTTCCTTAGTTTTCATATGCTCTTCCTCAGCAGCTTTGAGCTTGTCTGCCAGCTCTGTGTGTTCTCGGTACCATGCGGCAGGGTCATGCATCCTCGCGAGCCTCTTGTACTTGGTTTTGTGGGTTGCGTAAGCTTTAGACCGCTGCTCCAAGCTCTTTAACCTGGGAAGCACCTCCTGCGGAGTGGAATAAATGTTAAGTATGGGAAAAGCATATGCAAGTGTGTGTGCAGAGAAAAGAGCAAAATATCACTGACAAGGAAGAGTATAGGAAACTTTACCGCGATCAAGGCATGGCTCGCATCGGTACAAGCTCTTCGACTGTCTGATTCACCAGCCGAGCGTGATCTCTACCAAACTGAGCTAGCTCATAGATATTGTGGCTCAGGAGTTGGGAAGAAAGCCTCCTTTTCAACAAACCCGGTCTTTCTGCTGGATCTTTTATGTAACGAGCGTCTCCTATTGGCTCGAACTTCCAGTACTCCTCTTCCTCAGAAGAAGAGGTGTATCTGTCATCAAATTCGATAGGCCCCCACCCGTGCAGTTTTACCTTTACCCAATACTGGGGTGGGGTCCACTATCCTCTTCCGTTTCCTTCAGGGTTCGGATCCACCCTCGCGGATCACCACCCTCGAGCCTGCTTGGCCGACACCTCATCACTCGAATTCACCTTGGCCGGCGGAACAACCAATACTTCCTACACTTCGACATCTTGCGAGCCTCGATTCTCTGGCTCGTCAACTAAGTGTCTCTCTGTAGCTCGGACGTGTCGAGCTTGAGAGCCCATTTGTTGTGGAGGGTTTTGTTGTTGTTGGGGAACTGGAGAGGCGCGAGGGGCGCCTTCAATAGCTTTGCAAGCTTCGATGCAGCCTTGCCAGCCATTAAGATCTCGATCGCTACACGATAAGAAGTCGAGCGTCAGAAAAATCATCAAAAATAAAATAAAATGAATGAAAACTTGCTAAGTGCAGGGATATGAGGGATTGCTCGAAGTTAGTAAAGCAGTTAGTAATGGTTAATTCCTAGCTTCTAACCATCTTTCTCCATGATACTTGTTGGAGGGTTGCCGACCAAATTGGGAGGGCTCGAAAGGCTGAAGCGGAACAACAGCTTCTCACTCAGCAGTAGCCCCTTTGAGTGCTTATATTTACTTTAATCGAAAGTTTGGAGCTTTTCGCCAGAGAACGCCAGGATTTACAGAGAATATGAATGCTTATATTTACTTTGAAGGCGTAAAGGATGGGAAAGATTCACAAAATCCCTATTCATATGATACGGTATATACCTAATTTTTAAAACGCAATCATTTCCCGTCTTGGTAACCGCGAGACTTTTGGTAACCGCCCCACGTCTCCCAAGACTCACACGCCCACGCCTCCATTCCACATTTAATGCAACTGCGAAAACTGTCTGCAAGACAAGACAGCATTTAATGCAATGCCAATTGTTCCCGTTGCAGAAACGCTCGCACTGATCTACAGCTGGAAAGCTTTGACCCTTCCTATTCCTAATAAATTCGCTCGGGAAAACCATCTCTTAACTGCCGTTGACACAACAACTGGGCATAACTGCCTAAAAGATGAAAATGACGCACACAAGTCACTTTCAGGCCCTCGCACTCCGCCACATGTCTAGGGCAACATTATTTCAGGACCACACGGTTAATAATACGTAACTGCCATCACCCTCAAACTATAAATAGAAGGATCACCTCACTCCTTCTTCAGCCAATCTTCATCTTCTACACATTGTTTTCTTCACTCACAAGAAAAGCATTCACTGAATTGGAAATACCCCATTGCTGCACTTTTTAAGCTTCTTACAGCTTCACCCTCTTCTTCCTTGGTGTTACCCTAGCTGATAGAATCCACGCTCATGGGGAACCCAATTCCTGAGCCTCAATTGTCTGTGATGGTCTTTCCCCTCACATAAATAGAAAGTGTTTGGTTATAATCCTTCCTTCACCAATTCCGACACCATCAATATATATAGTAACATATATAATAATTATATATAGGGTTAATTACATCTGGCTCCCCTGACGATTGACGAAATTACAAATCAGGACCTGTACTTTGGAAAATTACATATTAGTCCCTATCCGTTACATTCCGTTAGTGACCCCTCAGTTCCGTTAGGGTTCCGTTAGGTCTGAGCCCTGAAATTCTGAATTTACCCTCGGTATTATTTTATTATTTATGAAATGACTAAAATACCCTAGGGAGTATTTTGTAATATACATAAAC
>JBBMKE010295069.1:0-25298 GCA_037834125.1 Lippia alba | reverse complement strand
CCTAACCGTTCGCCTTAGTATTTCTTGGGTGAAGTACCTATCCTTTACCTGGGAAGTGCTGCGGTGCGGGGGTTGTAGTACTAGGGGAGGTGCTACATTTGAGTTCTTGTTCCATGAAGAGTTCATGGAGACGAAACATAGTAGGATAACCGTGCGAGAATTTGCCGATTAAAGCGAACCTAAATGGCTTGGACAATTCTTCGATCTCATCGTCGGAAAGTTGAATATGAGGAATACCATTGCGTTCAGTCAGTACCCCATACGATTTCCTATTAGATGATTTATTGAAAACATGGATTTTCCCAACACGGGGAATGACGGGCTGCTTCACTACAGAGGTTGCGACAGCGTAGGAACGTTTCTGAACGTTCTGTTGCGAGGCAAAACCAGAGTTCTCACCGCCTTGAGGCGGCGCCGGTGGAACGTCAATCGTGGGCGGCCGTAGCATGTCGGCGTGGAGAGATTAGGGTGGGTTAGGGTTTCAGAGGCGGAGAGTTTTTTTGGTCTAGAGAAGTGTCATTTGATACGCTTGTATCTAATACCTTTTTATTTTTACTAATAAAGCATATGTTCTTATAAGTAGTGGATAAGCATGCAAGCATTTACATAAGCTATGCACACTATATCTAATCAACATAGTCAATTAATTATTTGAACTCAATAATGGCTTGCCAGTTGAACCCCACAAAATAAAAGTCATTATATGTTCGTGACGGTTCCAACAATATGAGGGTGTATATATATAAGCTAATTAAATTTAAGTAATAATTAGAGTGTGTGGTTGTATGGAGTTGGGTTGGTATGAATTGGCGGAAAAACATATTTTCCCTTCGGGATTGGGTGGGTGATGGAGGCGAGGAGGGTGCTTATTTCATTTTAAATTGTGGAAATTGATGATCGCCACCTATGATGACAATTAGGCGGAATATTATGTCCACACTTGTTAACATCTAACACTTCTTACATAACAAACATTTTGATCCACGGTGACTCCAAAATTGTCGAACAGTGAGGTCGAAATAATTTAATCACTAATAAAAGAGATATATTATTAAAATATAAAATATTTATTTTAAATTATCATAAAAATTTAATTAATAATAAAAAATATATATTATTAAAAAATAAAATATTTTATTTAAAATATTTATTTTACAATTACCCTCTATAATTTTTTATTTGTATGAGATACATCAATCTCTAAAGAGGATGTTTGAAAACTCTAACTTAAACTAGGAGTGAAAGGGACAAAATTTTTAAAAATAAAAGAAGTGAACGTATGATGAAAAAAAGGCAAAAAAATAATAAGTGCAAATAAAAGTGGATAATCGATACAAATTTACGGTTGAAATTATACTCTCAATATTATTGGGTATTATAATATAAATACGGTTCAAGTATTATATAATATAAGAATTATTATAATTTTGTATAAGATTATTTGTAAAATTAATTAAATATAAAACTATTTTATGTGTACCTTTATTTATAAATTTATAAAAATTAAGAAAAGAGTAAATTTATCTTGTAATTATAAATCTTTTACTTACAAAATAAGAAAAGAGTAAACTTACCTTGTAATTTAATTACAAAAATTTTTGAATTAAGAAATTCTAATAAAAAAAGAAAATATATATATATAAACAATAGAAAAAAAGATGTAATGAACATATAAACCATAAAGTTGTATTTATATGTACAAAAAATTAATTTAAACATATTAATATTTTAATAAAGATATTATTGTGAAAATATAATTTTAAATAAATTAATAAGAATCACATAATTTATAAGTAGAATCTAAAATTTGCTCCTCATTCTAGCTTATTTCTGCTTAAATTAAGTAGAAATTAGTTTCCAAAATCTCCAAAATCATTAAAGATAAGCACTTATCTTATTTATATTTATACACAATTCTTAAATTTATGGGGTCAATACACTTTTTCCTTTTTTTAAGTGGGGTCAAAAAGTTTTATTTTTAAATTACAAATTTAAAAACATATAATACATATATATAAAAACAAAAAAAATAAAAATTGAGTGGCGTCAACTGACCACACAAGCGTGGCTGTAGAGTCGCCCTTGTTTGGATCAATTCCATTTAGACTTTTTTAGAATTTAGGATATTACAACTGAATTCAATTTTCTCGTCTCTTATGAGAGTCCTCTCTCATGATAGCTGTCACCACAAAAATCCTAGCTTAAATCCGAGAGTGTTGGCCAGAGCGTCTCAACAGTTGCTATTCACTGTGTCGTCATTAGAGGGACCCTTCCTACGTTCTTCTTCAATGCTTTGTTTTGTAATTTTTCTATTGCTCCTTATTGTTTTTCACTTTTGTTTGTGTTTCTCCTGTGTTCTTTTAGGTTTCTGGCGTGACATGAAGGAATCTTTTTGGCTAGTGACTGTTTCATCCCCTTTGTAGATGGCTTCCTCGAGAACTAACCGTTATGAGAAGGAATACCGAGGAAGAACTCTCTCATTTTATTGAGTCCCTAACCTTAACGGAAAAGAAAGAAAGCTCTATCACTATTTCGATTGGGTCGCTAGAACCAAGTCAGTCGGATTTGACTTTATCTCTAGTTAGGAAGGTTTTCACCAGAAGACCTGTTAAACTTGAGTTCCTCTGCTCCATGCTGATACGATCATTGAATCCAGTTAAAGGTATGGACATCACTAGAATCTGGGATGATCGCTTGTTGCACACCTTCAATCAAAAACTGGATCTTCAGAGGTTTTGGAGTTCTCCGCATGGAGTTTCGAGAAATACCCAATTCTTATGAGCTCCCTGAAAGACGACGATGATCCACTGGTGGTGAATTTGGACATATGTGATTTCACAGTGCGTTTACATTGTTTACCTACCTAATGCCAGGATAACGTAGTGTTGGAATCCATTAACAACCAAATGGTACCTTTAGGGATTTCATTCAACTCCGGGAGGGAAAGAATTTGCTGATTATCTAAAAGTTAGAGTGGGAATTTTAATGAAAGAACCTCTTCATCTATGACGCCCTAATATGGGTCATCACATCCCCCGCACTAGGACCGAACCTATATACGATTTTAGACCGCATACAAGTCCAATCCTACCGAACGGAGACACGACACGGACCCTGGCTAGGGGTGGCTAACCCCTTACCAACAATTCAACATATAAACAAAATTTGAGTCAAGAGATAGCAGAAGCATAAGTATAAAACATCTCCAACAACAAAAGTCTCTCAACGTAAACATAGTGCCAACATAATATCCACAAAGTTTAAATCTCTTAGCCGACACACGGATACAAATCCAAAAAATGAACATAACAGAAGTAAGCATGAAGTGTGTGGTACAACACGTGAAAACTAGCTAGACACAAACATGACTCAAATACATATCCCGCCTAGCTACTCCGAGAAGAAACCTGAGGGACAAAGAAGGGAGGGGTCAGTCTCTACAAGACTGAGTGAATAGCATAAATAGTATATAGAAAGCGGTAAAGTCATGCAATTCATAATTCCACCTAAGGTTTTCCAAGAGAGAAGTAAAACACAGGTATCAATGTGTGGAGTTACGACTATTGATTCATTTCACGAAAGTGATAAGTGGCTTGGCGAGTGAACGGTCTCCAACCTTACTCCTTTTGTTACAAGATATTTAATTAGGTTATCATGCAAGAACTTTGAGTTTCACTTTGGTTACACGATTCATTAAAGTGCACACGTACTCCTTTTCCCTTCGGGTTGGTGGTCTGGGTAGCTAGCCCTCGCCACCCACGACATGGTGGTCTGAACCTAATGTCTCGAGTCAAATGATACCCTCTTCTATCAACAACATCCTTTATGATATCACTAATCTACAGGTGGAGTTTGCGATGCAACCCCATCAAAAATAATAAGTTGCCTTAGTTGGAATTGCTAGGGCTCTGACGGTCCCTGGCGGGGGGTGCACAATCTCGGTCTCTGATAAGGGACCATAACCCCTCGGTTATCTTTCCCTTCAAGACGAGATGTACGCAAAGACGAATAGAAGGATGGAAAGCATTGTTTAATTTAAATGGTGTTTGCGTAGATTTTGTTGGTTCTAGTGGTGGTCTAGCATTACTTTGGTGACGAGATGTTAATATTTCTCTTTAGAGTTCCTCTAACTCTCACATTGGTGTTATTGTAAACGACCTTGGTTGTAACGGTGAGTGAAGGTTTATTGGTTTTTATGGGGGCTCCAGAACGTCAAAATAGCCACATTACTTGGGACCTTTTATGTAATCTTGCTCGGCAGTTCTCATTGCCATAGCTGGTTAGCTGAGACTTCAATGAAATCTTCAATAATAGTGAGAAATCAGGTGGAAATAATCGGTCAGCCTCTTAAATGGAAGCCTTTGTCGAGGCTATCTCTGATCCTGGTTGATAAGGGAAAAATTAGGAGCCCTGACGAGGCCCTACTAGCTCGCGCCATGTGGGGAGCAGCATGACTCAGCTTTTCTAATTCGACCCAGGGTTCTCCTCGGAACCGACCCAGCACTTAGTTATGAAGGAGATAGCTACAATGCCTGTTGTACATTCGGGCCTAACCCAGAGGTCCAAACGACCTAGGGGACGCAGTGGCGTGTCTCTAATGCGACCCATAGTGTACCGTACAAGTGCATTAAATTAAGATTCCCTCCACCACCCAGCTCATTAATTGTGGCCACACAAAGGACTGTGTCAGGCGTCTCTGCGAGGACAGAGCAGTGCTTTAGCCTTAAAAGCACTGTTCCGACCACTACTCCTGTTCCTCTCCTATATAAGCCATCTTCTCCGATGGCTTAGGGTAAGTTTTTTGACAATCAAAACGTTCACTTCGTATTTACGACCCGATACTAGTACCTGACTTGAGTGTCGGAGTGGTCCAAACCCTATAGTCCCATTTTTAGCCTTTGAGCTTATTTTTTCTTATTCATTTCAATTAGGAAAATCGCAGAGTTCTTCCACTTATATAAATTATCGGGTGATTTGGAGTCCCAGTCTGCCGTCCACGACATAGACGAATTTTGACACGATCATCTTGGCGCCATCTGTGGGAAGCTCTAAAGAAAAGCCTTACAATTCTTAAGAAACACTCCCTTCACCATGGTACAAACCCGAAAAGGCCGAAGGGTATACGGCGAGAATGGCGAAGAGGTCTTCCCAGATCTAAGCGCTTCAGGAATGAGTTACCACCCTCTCGCCATTTGCGTGACACTGCCGCCGATGGAGTTCCAGTAGCACCGGCCCGGATGGTGCTTATAGAGGCGAACCTCGATGCCTAAGCCGAACAATGCCATGCAAAAGCGCTCACAGCAGCAAGAGAGAATAGGGAGCCCAACATACCCGCTCCCCCAAAGGGTAGCCACTCGTGTTTACCCCTCAGAAAGTTGTTTACCCTTCGGTGCAGGGTCCAGCCGCAATGATGCCTATGCTGTCCCACAACAACCTCTGTAGGCCAATATTTGTGGCTATCCTCCATCCTAGTTCACTCAGAACCCATTCCACCAGCCCTAGACCATCTATATAGCACAGACAATGGGGGTGCAGCATCAGGTCCATCCTGGCGCACATGAGGAGGAGGGTTTCGACGACAAAGAAGCCCTACCTCAGTGGAGAGAACCTGCTAGGCGGAGGCAGGAGCAAGAAGACGAACGTCCCTCCTAGATATACAGAAATATGCAGAAGGATGACCGCGGTGCACCGCATGTCGCCAACACAACAAGTGAGATGGATAGAGACGTGCCTATCCCATGACATATCCCCATCTTTGATTGCTTGGGGCTAGGGTCCATCCCGACGCCTACTTGCGAGCCAACAGGGGTCACTGGGTCGGTCCATCTGATCTCAGAAACCAGTTACCCCCCAAGACCATAGCGACAACAACAATTGCAAGAGGAGTACTGCTTGGAATAGTGCCCTTAAAACCAATAGTATATCCGCTTTGTACTTTTTCTTTTGTAAACCACATTCAATCTTTGAATAAAATAACGAATAAAGGCAACATTTCTTTATATGCTCTTGTTTGATTGTGTGTATACTACAACTGTGCATGTATTAGAAATTCCCTAATCTAGATGACTCGTAGGACTCTACCATTTAGGCGAAATGATTCATGAGATGAGCCATATATCACATAAGTCGTGATTAGTAAATTACTCCAAGCCAATGAGTCCTATAGACAGTGGGAGTGTCGACTCGGCTCGTTTGAGGCTTGTTCGTGTGATCGCGCCCTTAAGAAGGACCACCTTGTTTCATGGGGTGCAAAGTGTATAGTTGATACGTGCGTAATACATGAGGGTGTTCGCTTATTCTAAGTAGGTACACTGAGGTGCCCCGTGTGAGAAGATTTTTAAATGGGAAAGGAAATTTCTATTTTAGGAAATGAAAACTTCCAAGTTAGGAAATATCTCACGAGTCATTGATATGATTAATTGATCCTTAGAATTGAGGTCCCATTGATACTTTGTGAGTTAACTCTGTAGTCTTAGGCATAAGCTTTAAAAAGAATCGCCTTAGACGACTGATTAAGGCTTATGCTGGGGCTGCACTGTGGCACACGAAAGTATATGAGAATGGATAAAGGATCTACACTTGCATCAACAGGTTGATCTCTTATTGTATAAGTCATTCATATGTCATATTGGAGTCCTTGGTCAAGACAGTAGATCAAGATATCAAGAAAAGGGTTTCTTGGATTGAGATCAAATGGATATGAAATGAACTTAGCTTTAAGACTGAGATTATTCGGGTTCCAATTATTCTCTCGCCCTAGATCTTGGTTGAGAGATGGGATGTAGGAGGATTGTATCTCACATTAATCAATGACTTAAAGGTTATGTCGAATCAAGACATTCTCATTCAGCTAGGGGTTAAACACCTGTTACTGAACTATGGCCATTTAATCTGTGGACTGATTAATTAATTAGTGAAATAATTAATTAAGGCCACTGCTAAATGAATTAAGAACCTAGAGGGTCACATACAACAACTCGGTCACGTGGGTTAAGGCTTAGAATCGATTAAATGAGTTGATCAGATCAAGTGGGATCTATACGTGTGAATCACACATGTGGAACACGTGAATTACATGTGTCTCTATGGGACACGTGGACTCGTGCATGCAAATATATGTATGTATTAAATAATTAATGTGTTAATTATTTAACAGACTTTGATTTAACTTTGAATTAAAGTTATAGTCTAATTTTGGATAAATAAAGTTTAATTATTAATTATAAATTAATTAATTAGTCTTCAAGTTATTTATTATAAATAAATAAAGTGAAAATAAATACCTAAAAGAGTTAGATATTTCTTGCCCATTAAGTTGGTCAAAATTTAAATGTTTTGGTTAAAGTAGGATAGCTTTCTTGCTAAGCAAGAATAAGCTGGTGAGTGAGGCAAAATCCTATCTCCTTTAGGAGATGGATTTTTGGCCCTAGTGGCCTATATATTGAGGGGTTCAAACCCCAGATAGCTGATAGAAAATTCTCTCCTTCTTTGAAATATTATACACTAACCCAGAAAGCCTAAACATCGAATACAAAACTAGCATCCTCTCTGTTCGGATCATGATCATGGTTGGTGGACTATTTCTCTAGAGGGCTGCTTACGTGGAGTCTTCAAAGATTCGAGGAATTGAGATTGGAGATCAAGCTGCGTGAAGGACATTCTTGGGCGGCTTGAACGTTTCAAGAAAGAACCCACAAATAGTAAGTTCTTGAACCTTACGAATATAGGGATAAGAATTATGAGTCTGATCTTGCTTTATTGGAAAAAAATTTAAATTCCATCGTTTTTCAGCTCTATTCTTTCAATAAGTACCATGATCCCCAGGAAGAGATGTCCACCTATGTTCCCCAAATGCGAGACCAGGAGGCTTATATGCCCGTCGACCCAGAATAACACCAGTGAAGTGTCAGGCAAGGGTGTACAGAAGTGAAAGGGAGGAGAGATCCCCCTTTTACGATGCGATAATTGATGCTAAGGTGGTGGACAGGGCCCCCACCAATCTACCTATCTATACGGGACTACAGAGCCTATTATGCATTATTCCAAGTTCGATGCACAAGTCATCCTCCACGGCCATACGAAGCTCATCTGGGCAATGATCTTCGAAACCACGCTCGAGGGCCCCTAAGACTGGTTCGAAAGATTGGCCCCCTCCCCACAACATTCGTGGCTACAACGACCTGGTCAGAAAGTTTAAAGTTCATTTCTCTTCCATGTCGAAGGTCAAGCTCCCGCCCACCTATCTTTATACCATCATTCAAGAAGATAGCGAGAGCCTGAGGAACTTTTTTTCCCTCTTTAAAGAAGCCTTTGTCGAGGTGGAGCATCCCGATTTTGACGTGCTCACCTAGACCCTCCATGGAGGCCTCTACCATAAAGAATGCACCGACGAGATCATCCTGCAAGATCCTCAAAGCATGGAGGATATCATGGCCATCGCGCGCAAGTTCATGCATTTGGAGGAAGTGAAGGTTCGTAATCAAGCGCAAGTAAGGAGAAATGAGAGGCGAACACACGGGCAGCCCCGCGATTGACAATCCAGGTTTTACCCACCTCGGCTATAATCTCCCAGGCTCTCTAATCGGATGGAACAATGGTTGGAGAGAGAAATGCCCTTGGGCAGCAGAGTGAAGAAAACTTACACACCCCTAGTCTGCCCATAGAGAAAATTTATGAGATTATGGATCGCGGTTTGGTCAAAAAACTAAGCAGCTAAAGGAGACTAAGAAAGCCAAGGAATCTGGAAAGAGATGTGTCTATCACATGCAATATGGGCACTAGACCTTGGAGTGTATGACCTTACGTGAGGAGGTCGAGAGGTTGATTCGGGGGGGACACCTGACCGAATTCATCAAGAAACTGGATGAGCGAGCCCGCCCAACCTTCGACCAAAGAGATTCCCAACCTCCCAGAAGAGGACGCAAGCCACCCATCAAAAACCCGGAAGAGACAGACCTCCACAACCTGCCGACCAACGAGATCTTCATGATCGTAGGAGGCCCAGTTTGGAGAGACTCCAAGCTCGTATGTAAGTAGTCCAGAAGGGAGGTAGGAGGGTCAGAAACTCCAACGGGAAACTTTTCACCATATAACACATGGATTCTATTGAGAAGGACTGAGATGCGGTGCCTTGAACTAGGTCCGCAGTGATCAAACTCTTCTTTAGACCTAAAGGTGGGCGAGGATATCCCTTCCCCTGAATATGGCGGAAGTAAAAAAACACCTCTACACTCATCAGTAACCTGGGATAAAACCACAAGGTTACTCGAATCAATCGGGGCGGAAGTGACTTGAAACCTCTTCCTCCGGTAAGAGCTATCTAACCTCTGTTGTCTTGCTATAACCTAGTCTTACTCGCTCTTACCTCCCTATCTGTTTTTCTTTCTTTCTTTTATGAGAATACCTGTCTTGCTGCCCCTGCTCTTATTCAGGCCCCGAGAATCCCTTGCTTATGGCTGCGGTCTTTATTTACCTTTTTGCATTCCCATTCGAGAACTCTATGGGCCTAGAGAGGTGATGCACATCGAGCCAGGGAAGGAATGGCTGGAGTAGGAGGTCTCATTTAGTGATAGGGATTTATGCCAGTGATGCCACGGGATGACGGAATGCCGAGTTGTCCGCTGGTAGTCACGCTTGATGTAGCTAATTATATTGTACACAAAACCCTAATTGATAGTGGAAGCTCAGCTAACATTATCTTTTACTCAACTTTGCAAGAGATGAACATACATGATAAACTTGAATATGAACCAATCAAAATGTCGCTGACAGATATTAGGGGCTTGGAAGTCTATTCCAAAGGGGCGTCAAGCTCGTTACCCCTATGGGGAAGTTACTGAAGTGAGCCACACAGCTGATTGAGCTTTTGGTGGTTGAAGGTCCCTCTGCTTACAAGGTTATTGTGGGGCGCCCGCCTCTTATCACCTTCAGGGCCATAATCTTGACATACCAGCAAACCGTCAAGCTCCAAACTCTGTACAGGATAGGGGAACTGCAACATTCCAGAACCCTGGGAGTGCTACTCCATCTCTATGGAGAAGGTAAAACTCCCTAAAAAAGCTATAGTGCCCCTCTTGAATGTGGATGATTTCATCGACACAGAGCTAGTTGACCTAGATGATCCCACCGCAGAGATGGGTTCTAAACAGATGACCTCTACCATTGGTTGTAAGAAAAGAAAATCAGATGATGGCAAAATCGCGGCATCCGGAGCTATCGTTCCAATACACTTAGTTTCGGGCGACGACGAGAAAACCACCAACGTAGGAGCCAATCTGAAAGGTAAGCAATAATGCATGCTCATTCAGTTCTTACTAGAGAATGCAGATGTTTTTGCCTGGAAATCTTCAGACTCTGTAGGTGTCGACCCAAAGGTCATTGAACACCACTTGAATGCCGACCCAAGCTTTCGTCCCATCAAACAACGATACAATGCGATTATCGAGCAAGAGGTCAATAAACTCTTGGATGTCGGATATATCATCCCTGCCAAGTACATGGATTGGCTATGCAAAATGGTCCTCGTTGCTAAAACGGGTGGTAAATATCGAATGTGCAACGACTTCACAGATTTAAACAAAGCATGCCCCGAAGACCCATATCCTTTGCCACGGATTGACCAGTTGGTCGATTCCACGGCCGGCAGTGAACTTTTGAGTATGATGGACGCCTTCTAGGGCTATTATCAAATATTCATGGCTCAAGATGATATGTGCTATGCATGATTTATGTGATGATATACTTGATTTTCTGTTGGAAAAATGATTTCAGAAACGCAGCGAAAATTTAATTTTTTTTTCCCAAAAGTAAGAGTATTGTCTTGCAATTCTCATACTGTATCGTAGGGTGTTTAGAAACTCACTTAGGTTGAAGCTTTCTAGTGATGCCAATACCGCCTATTGGATACCCTTCACGTGGAAAGTCCCTCAAAAGGCCTTCGATAGATCCCAAAGCAGTGATTCTCTAAAGTGTATCCACACCAGTCGCAGAACCCGATCAACCTAGGGAGAACGCTAGTTTTGTGGCTTGTGTTTAGGCTAGGATTTTTGCTTTGGAAACTTTTCTTTTATTTTTCTCAAAAACTTAACGCTACTTGAACGTTGGTCTAAAGAAAGAAAAAGCCCCAACACTAGTAGTTATACTAGTGTGGTTCGAACCCCTTAGGGTTTCCATGAACCAATAGGATTTGTTTGCTCACTAATTAACTCATTTAATCTTTATTTTAATTGAATAAATAAGTTCTTAACTTATTCTCCAAGTCTAGCAAGATTCAACTTTCTCTCTCCTACAATAGGAAATTTGACTTTTCAACTTTCTTAAAATTAAAATCAATAGTCAATAAATAATTTAATTCCTAATTAATTATTTATTGGGTTAAGCTTTCATTTGAGAAATATTATCTTAACAATTAATTCAAAATTAATTAAAAGATTTAAATTAATTCTAGAAAAAAATTCGCATGTGGAATATTCCACACGCATAGCCACGTTTTCGATGACAGGTGTGTAGTACACGTGTAATCTACGTGTACCCGACATGTGGCAGTCACATTCAAAGCGTGACTCGTGGCGGGGCATTTTGCCCTCTTCGATCAACATTTTGATCCTTCGTTAATCATATTAACATCCTACCATAACCCTCGTATTTTGGCATTTGTGTGTGACCCTTTATGTTCATTATTCGATTAGCACTGACAGTAATTAATTAATTCCCTTAATTAATTAATCACTCCACATATCATACTATCATTATCTAGCAATGAATGTGTGACCCCTAGCCAAATAATGAAATGAATCAAATAACCTTTTAGTCAATAACATACAGTGAAATACGATACTCCTCCAACTCCATCTCTCAATCAAGAACTAAGGCATGAGAATATTCTCAGAGCCCAAATATTCTTGATATTTAAAGTTAAGTTCGTTTCATATCCATTTAAACCTGAATCCAAGAAAACCCAATTTTCTTGATATCTTCATCTTTTATCCATCTTAGGCAAGGGTTTAAGTTTAATGGAGTACCAATAACTCAATCAGTAAGAGATCATTCTTGTTCTTGTAACAAGTGTAGGTCCTTTATTGATTCTACTAGTTCTACATATGTCACTTGCGTAATCCCAACATTAGTCGTGGTTTAGGTATCAATATGTCGATACCCTTTTGAGCCTTTATTAAAGATTACAGAGTTAGCTCATATGAGACATTACAGAATCTCAAGTTTAAGGATTAATGAATCACATTATTGACCTATGAGATATTTCCTAATCTGGAACTTTCTAGGAGACTTTCTTTCCCATTTGAGAATGTTCTCACGCGGGACATTTCCGTGATGAAGTTCTTGTAAAAATTACCATTTTGTATTATGAACGCATCATCATATGCACGTATCACTCCATGAAACTGAGTGATCCTTTAAAAGGACATAATCATATAAGCAAGTCTCAGCAGAGTCAAGGTCGACACTCCCACTGTCTGTCGAACTCTCGACTTGGAGAAGTTTCTAATCCTCGCCTATGGAGTCCAGAACTTATTTCATGTGTCGTTCCCTTAAGGGCAAAGTTCTTAACGGCCTAATTGGATTAGGGGAATTCAAAATATGCAAACACACAGTCAACCCAAACAGAAATAAATAAACACATAAAGAAGTGATAGCTTATGAACAAAATCATCTCGTTTATTATTCAAATATCATTTATGATTTTACAAGGTAATAGTAAAGCAAAAATGCTGCTTTAAGGGCACTATTCCTAATATTTTCGTGGAGTTTTGTGGTTAGTATGGCCATTTTTGGTCATCATCTTCTTCTTCCCAAAGCTGTCAAGCTTATGTTCCAGATTCATGATTGGAACGACTGTTCCCATTTTGGCCTGAAGGCCGGAACGGCCGTTCCCAGCCTGAGTGTGACGTCAGCCTAAGGACGGAAAGGGCCAATTATATTCAGCAGTAGTAAATATTTTTTTTGTTGAACAAATAAAAATAAAAATGAATGTATATATAATATAGTTTGAGAATGAGATATGGGTGGGGCATGTAATGAAAACGAAGGAGACACCTTGGTTGGTAACTGGTAATGGGTAATGGGTAACTGGTTAATATGGTTAATAGGCTTTAGTATATGCTAGGTAAGAATTCACTATGTCATTCTTTTTAAATTTTGGTATTTATCATTTTCTTTTTCTTCTTTATTTCTTATGCATATTTTTTGTTTTGTTTAGTTTTTCAAAACTTTTCTCATTTCTTATGTACTTACAAAATATACAATCATATTTATTTTTCTAGGTAAGAATTCACTAGGTCATTCTTTTCAAATTTTGACATTTATCATTTTCTTTTTATTCTTTATTTCTTATGCATATTTCTTATTTTGTTTAATTTTTTCTTACTTTTCTCATTTCTTATGTAATTCCCATTTCTGCATAAAAAGTAATATTGTTTGCACCGTTATTTTCATTCAGTTTGTTTTAGTCTCCAACATATTTTAAAATTTGTTAATAATCTAAAATACCTTCTTAATAATTATGTCGTGTAGTGCCGGGCGCGTGACGCCACATCCTCCGCACCGAGATCCGACCCGCATATAAAATGGGAAATCTATACACGAACCAAATCAAGGCGAACGGAGACACAATTCACTCGTTAAGCTAGGCATGACTAACCCTTAAACCAATCAATCTAAAACTCTACGAGAAAATAGAGTAATGCAACAATAGCGGAAGCTAAACATGTACATATCATAAACATATTCCAACCTTTACAATTCGCATATATACAAGTAGGCACAGCCTTCACAGCCTCAAAACTATACACTAGCACCACGGGCGTTTAATACAAAATACAATAAGTAAATATGAGTGTGTCGTACAACCAAAAGTAAGTGCTATACTAGAATACAAGACTCGACAGACTCGTATTCCCGCCTAGCACTGCCACACCTACACAAAACACTAAAAACCAAGTGGGTTCAGTCTTGGGTACAAAATAGGGCAATATACATAATAAGACAGAATTTAAACGATTACATGCAAGCTATAATCCTGAGTGAGTTTTTCAAGGCATTTTCCAGGTGGGTAAAGAAAGGAATCATCAAACGGGATTATAACAATCAATTTCGATCAATTTATAGGTCATTCAATAGCCCGATGGGTAGGCATGTGTACAATCTCCAACCATCTCCTTTGTGTAATCAATTATTCATTATTCAATCATTTTCATGCAATAATTCTTTTGTTCTCAATCATACGGTCTATTAATATCGATCGGTCAATTACTCTTATTCCTCTAGGAGATGGTCCAGGTGGCTAGCCCTCGCCATCCAATCAATGCAGCTAGAGAGATACATGAATCCTCTAAAGCCCGATTTGCCTTTCTTCGTCAAAACTCCTAACGAAGTCGGTTTCGCCGTAGTTTGGTTGGAACTAGTATGAGGGGATCACCGTCGGCCCATGCCTCCCTAAATATTCACTCACACTAAGTTCCGGGGCCCGTGCAATCAATCATGCCTCGCCAAAATATTTGGTGGGATATTATAACAAAAAGGGCTATACGTTTGAAATGATTTACTTGATGAAAGACTCGATATATACATATATAGTTTTGGCTCAAACCTTTGCACATAAGAGGGTATATCGGGTCATGATATCTAGATAGAAAAGAAACCCACCTTAGACGCAAAAGAAGTGGAGCACAAGCCTCACGAATCGGCCTCGTCTCTGGTAGGACCCAAATCTGTGCAATAAAGGTGAAGTAAGACTCAAAATGACTATATCAGAAGCTCGAAAATGAAATGAATATGATATGATATGCTCAAGAGATAATATCATGTCATGGCGATGTTCATGTGCACAATAAATGCATTAAAAGATCAAACTCGTGCATTTCAATCAACTTATGATGTATTCACTTCCAATTGAATCCATATCTTTCATGAATCATTCAAATCGAGCCATCAATCTCAAACAATGATCAAAACATGTATTTCAACAAGTTCGCAAGCATATAACTCATAAAATAAGGGTAAAATTCACAAGTAGGGTTCACAAATGAAGAATTCATTCATTCATCCCCATTAAGGAGCAATTAGGGCGTGCAAAGTCATATCACATTCAAACCACGTCAAACGAACCCAAATTTTAGCATGAAACATATAAAACACCCATAAAATATAAAACATATCAATACCAATCAATGACAAGCCATACAACATCATAACAACCATAAAAACAAGCACACAACATGTTAGGATCTAGATCGGGGTGGGAGACGAGCGAACCGAGCAAGAAAATAAAGAAAAATCACATATAGAGAATTCTAGGGGGGTAATGGTTGTTACCCCATCCCTTTGTAAGGTGAGGAACGGCCGTTACCTGGTACAGGGATGTACCAGGCCTAGGTAGTGGAACCAGGTAACGGTCGTTACCTCCAAATAGCATAAAATGCCCTAACGGGAGTTACCTCGTCCAATTTTCAGCCCCTAAAAGTCCATGAAACCAAATCCCAAACCTTTCCAACTCAATACCACATGCCAAGGTGAGATTAAACCACAAAATTCAAGAGTTTTCATGTCCTAAATCATACCATAAACGAGCCTAAACGTGCAAGGAATGAAATGAGATGCATCAAAGACCAAAACTCCAATTTCTCTCAATCAAGCATTAATGGAAACTTCAAGGATCCTCAACTACCATCTAAAATCCATCCATACAAGCATTAATGAAGGTATTAGGAGCATGAAACCTCAATCAATCCACAAGAAACAAAAAGGAAGCAAGTTATCTCAAAAAAACACCAAACCCTTACTATTCATTCATTTGATCAAATCTCCAATAAAACCAACACCATAGCTAGCATATATACATTTAAAAGAAGAAGTAGGAGATGCCAAATCATAATCCAAGCTTTCCTTTCAATTACGGGAGGAGATGGAGGTGAGTGATCACCTGTGGAAGAAGATGAATAGTGCTTCTTGGGTGAGAAATGGGGAGCTCGGTTTTGCTGCCCGATTTCTCTAAGTTTGGTGAATGAAATGGGTTAATTTTGGTGTTGGGTGGTTAAGGGCTGAGTTAGGATCACTTAGGTTCAAACCTCACCTCATTTGGTTAAGTATAACCATAGTTAGGGTCATTTTAGTGCGCTAGGGTCAATTTAGGCGGGTGAGTGAATGTGAGATGAGTTTCGGGTGTTCGAACGAGATTGGAAAAATATTACGAGCACATATAATCATTCATAGCACGTAAATCCACAACATGCTCAAGTTTCACAAAAATTTGAATTTCAAATCAAATAGAAACGGCATGCGATCTTAATACTCAAGAGCAATACGTTCAATATGCATTCAAGTTCACATATTCACAAATATTCAAATAATTTACAAATAAGAGAAATTCAAGAATATACAAAATAAGTCACATAATTACATATTTAAAAAAATCTAAAATGCGGAAATAGTACACCTACATCATACCTGTACGGCCGAAAGATCGGGGCGTTACATGTCAATAGTTTAAAGACGGATAAGTATGTAAGTAGACATTATAAATTATTATTTAAAAATATAAAGAAAAGTATTTATTAATTTAAAATAGATCTTTTTTAGAAAAGAAATAGAACTCCGTCTATTTGAAAGCACAATTAATCTATGGTTGGTTTATTATTGATTCTTTTAATTCTTTTATACTAAATGTAGTAAAAAAAATCGCTAATTCAAAACTACATTCATTTTTTATATATAAATACAAATTAGTTGCTAAAAGTAAATATTTAATTTAACAATTAACTGTAAATTAAAATTGAATTATATGTAAAAAAATTTATATAAATATGAAAATCTTCCCTTTCTATAATAAGTAATTAATATAATTTTTAATATGGAAATAGTTGAAATCGGATAGGTTTGAGTGAATTCATAAGTACTCTAATTTGATGGGAATAATTTGTAGCTTTGATTCCGTAACAATACTTATTTGAGAAAATTAGAATAAATTATAAATTATAATAAAATTTATTTAATAAAAAAAACATGGACAAAATTTACAAATTAAAACTAAGTATATGGAGATAAATAAAAAATAAAAATAAATTATAATTTAAATTAACTGCTAATTTTACAAGTACTTATCTTACAATTTACAATTTTTGTACATGGTTGAGTGTCTGTGATGCATAAACATGAATAAAAAAGGACGCAAATTAACTTAAGCTTAATGCTTGAGACCGTGAGAGTTGTACAACACGGACATTTTACAATATAATAAGATAATATTTTTAGAAGTATTTGAAAATCATAAGTGAATATTAATTTAAAGGATCAATTTATTATTATATATGTGAGAGTTTGCATTTAAATGTTAAATTTCAATTGAAATCTCATTACTATATTTAAAATTTAAAAGTAAATATTTTTATTTGTGTATGTTTTGTTCAAATATCCACATGTTTCTTGCTTTCAAGCAAAATATTATTCCTGAAAGAGTTCTTTCTCTTTTTCCTTTTTTTTGTTCAAAAGGACAACACGTCCCAAGTGCGGCTCACACAGTCACACTCCTACCCGCTAATGCCTTCAGGACAATTTTTTATTTTTATTTATATTGTTTTATTTAATTTTACGCACACATTCCAAGTGATTAGACAGATTCGAACTCAGAATCTTGCCTTCGAAAATGAATCCTCAAGCCATTTGGTCAACCCCTGTTGGCAGGAGATTTTCTCCCTTTGAAATGGCTTTATGCAAACTATGCCCCATCTTTAGATTATTCTTTCGTTGAAATGGCTTAGCTTGGATTCTCAAGGCACACAGAGAAGGCCTCTGCAATTTAAACCCTAAAGAAACATAAAAATTATAATTTGATACAACTTAATCAAATAATTATATTTATTTCTTTTCATAAATTTTAATAATTATATTATACATCCAAAAAAATTTTAATTTTTTAGAATGTTATTCATTTAATGAGAAAGTGTAAACGTAATTAAATTTATGAGGGTGTTGAAATATAATTATTAAATTCGTGAGAAGTTTAAATGTAATTATTTGACTAAAAAGAATTCAATTATAATTGTAACGCCCCAGATTTCTGTCAATTAGGTATGCACGCCACGGGTGTGAGTTTTCAAGAGTTAGGGATTATTCAATTCTTTTAATTACCTCTTGTATGAAATTGGTTAAATTAAATATGAAACAATTCAATGGACTTAGTTGACATAATTAGTATCCAATGTGGTTAATTGCATCATTCATACATTTATAAATTCAATTGAATTAATTGGTGACCAAAAGGACTTAATTGCAATTTCAACGTAATCTCACCAACTTATATCATAACATATACATACACTCCATACTAAATATTTCATTTCATTCATTTCCTCTCCATTTCTCTCTACGCTCACACACACTTTCAAGAGGAGAAAAGAAGGGTTTGATCATTCCACCACCACCACAAGCTGCCACGATCGTCGGAGTTTCATCGGAGCACCACCATCACATTTCCTTCCTCTCTTCTTCTTCATTTCTTCATTCAAGGTATGTATGTGTCTATGTGTATTTATATGGGTTTTGTGATAATTTGAGGGTTTGTGGTGGATTTGAATCTTGATGGTTTATATATGTGTCCAAGCATGAGATTATGTGTATATATTCTTATATGGCTTGATTCATGGTGGTTGATGATCATTTAATGCATATGGAAATAAATGATGGTTTGGTATTTGATTTTGAATGGTATTGAATACATATGGGTTTCTTGGTGTTGTTTAATTATTGTATGAGATGTATATGTTGGTATATGTTTGGGATTAATCATGCTTTTGATGCCTTGGGTGTTTTGTGGGGGTTTTTAGCTTGTTGTTGCTGTTGCTGTTGCCGAAGGATCCCCTGTTTTCGAACAGGAGATCCCGACCGAAATCCCCATTTTCAGACATGGGGGGATTCAAGGCAGTAGTTCGTCCCGGCCTGGGGATATTTTTGTCCCGACCTGGATGATGTTCCAATTTGGCATCTGGAGTGCCGTCCTGTCGGGACACTTTTACACTGAAATCCAATCCCGGCAGGGATATGCTTAAACAGAATGTGGCCTGGACATGAGTCCCGACCATGACGATTTTTGTCCCGACCGGGATACCTGTCCAGACAAGCTACTGGGAGCCTGTCCCGACTAAAAAATGTCCCGGCCGGGAAGGAAATTTGGGAACAACTTTTTATTTATTTCTCCCCCCTTTCCGATCAACCTCGTTTATATGACTTTAGGTGATCCTTATTGACTTGTATACATCATACACATTTTATATAATTGCTTTAATCATATCATGACATTCATAAACATGTCGTTCATCAATTGATTGGTTCATTGGGTCGAGTCTCACTTTTATCACACTTTTTTTGTACAGAGGTCGACCCAGGGCGGGGAGCAGGCTCAGTAGCTTGTTTCTTTTCTTTTGGTTCAGGTGAGGTTTAATTTCTAGATATATAGAACCTATAATATCCTTACGTGGATTTTGAGCCAAAATGTATCTATATCTCTATTAGTTTTCTAAACCTCAATTGTTTTGGAAAATGAACCACCTTTCAAGTATTGAACCGACTGTGTTTTGGCGAGTAATATTATACTACACTGTGGAGCCGAGGATTAGTGTATTGAGCCAACCGGGAAAGCATGAGCTGAAGGGTAACTCTTGCACTTCCCTCACCAAATTGGGATGAACCCTGAATCCACTTGTAGGTTTGGTGGAGGAAGGAATCCCGGGCATGAGATTTATACCCGATGCTCAACGTGATTGGATGATTCGGGTCTTGCAAGTCCGTCCATCACCCGGAGAAAAAAGGGTTATTAAACTTATTATTGACTGACTGCACTAATGACTTGCATGCCTCACTATAAATCGATAATGAAACTATTGTACACTGTCGGAGTAAAGGTTGGAGAATTGTCCTCACTCGTCGGGCCACTTATTGACCGAATTGTAATAATAATTAATTGATGGTCGTAGTCTCGGGCGATGTTTTGTTTATTTCTTGAACTTATATTGTATTTTCCATAAAACTTATGCGCTTATATCTATTATGCTCCTCACTCAGTCTTCCATAGACTGATTCCCTCCACCTTTCAGTCTTTTGCAGGTGCATGCTTGGCGGGAATTAGAGTCGTTTGAGTCTTTAATTCGGATCTAGCATAGAACACTCATTTCATGCATATTGTAATTGTTATCTATTTTGGATTACTGTTTTAGTTGTAGGCCGTGGCCATTACTTATTTACTTAGGTCTTGCCAGCCATCGTTGATATTTTTGGAGCTTGTGAGCTCATCATGTGATATGGTATTTACTGCTTCTGCATATGTTGCTCTGCTCTTTTACTTCACTTATTGCTTTTAAGGGTTTGTTCCGCCTAGATAGGATTGTCTTTTCTTTGTCACTCATTCTTCTAGTGTTTGGTTCATGTGTGAAAATTAATTTCATATGTAAATTGAATACTTAGTGCGGGGATGTGGCGCCTATCGTTCTGGGTGCTACAATAATCCTCTACTTTTTTTTTGGGTTTTATATGTAATTATTGTCTAAAGGAGTTTATTATATCCAAAAATAATAAATATACGATCATGTTGAATTTTCCATTTCATATAAGTATGATGTAGCTAGTGTGGAATTAATTTAAAAAATGTGGAGATAGTGTTGACTGTTGACAGAGTCTTGGGGCAACTTAAGTCTACTGTCTGACTGGGCCAAGTGGCCTTTTTTTTGTCATACTCTCCGACTGATTTGATTTCACAACGTTGATCGACATATACATATAACTTTATTTCTTTATCACATGATTGAATTAATTAAATTATGGTTTTTCTTAAAGATATTATTTTTTCTTTTTGTATTTAAGATTGTGGTTCTACGGTGCAACTATTGCAATTTTATGATGAGTCGGGTAACCGACCTATGTTTTTCTATTGTAATTTTTGCTGAACAGGTTTTATAGAAATTGATTTCAATTTATGTATTCCTTTTACAATTTTAATCAAACTGATTTTCAGGTCTCTTTTTTCTTTTTTATAGATTCTATATATTTAAAATTTGAACTTGATAGTTAAACGGTAAAGATTATAAAATTAGAAATGTTTGTTACTTCAATTTATGTAGTTTAATTTGTTTTTCTAAATTAACACATTTGTTTAAACCGAGAACTCAAAAAGAAAAGGTTAAATTTCAAAGTTTTATAAATGATTCGTGTGAACTTTAAAAATATAGCAATGCTAGACAACATTGTTCTATTTAACTTTAAAGTGATTGTGTATATTTTTAATATCGATATGCAATATGTTTATGTTGTCCACTTACTTTCAAATTCACACCAATAATTTATGTAATTTTGGAATTTAATCTTTAATCTAGTTCTCGGGTTAAACAAATATATTAGTCTAATAATTTAATCTCGTATTTTGTCAATTAATAAAATTCGTGAGTTTTGAACTTTTAATAAGCCGTCGAAATCTAGACGAAGAGAGGAAATCATAGCTGTAATTGAGATAGTAGCATGTATTTTTTTTAAGACCAAGCGCCCGAAGGCTACATTATTCGGACTCAAACGAAATCAAATCGGACACGAAAGCAGGGAAATCAGTAGAACCTACACAGGCCGAAGTCGCATTCCTAGATAACTTGTGGGCTACCTTATTAGCACCACGACGAACAGAAGTAAAACGAAATTCCTCAAAAGAATTAGCACATATAGCTTTGATATCATCCACTATGTTGCCCACCACGGAGAGATCCGGCTCAGAATTCGTTAGCCGGTTCACCAAGTTCAAACAATCCCCTTCAAACACCACCTTCCTCTAACCAAAATCCCGTCCCACTTTAACTGCTGAGAGAGCAGCCATCGCCTCCGCCACCAACGGATCAAAAAGATGGGATTTCCTATCAGTTTCCCACCCGATACAACCTCCTTCATAGTCCCGCGCCACAACCCCAATTCCAATGGCGTTCGCCGAACGAAAAACCGCCCCATCATAATTGACTTTGATCCACCCAACAATGGGTTTCCTCCATCTCTGTCTCAGAATAGGCACCCTCGACGCCTCAATCTCCTCCTCAACAATAGTAGTCGGACCTGATAAAGAGGCCACAACTGCAATAATATCCGATGCCTCCTAAATCTCCCCATCATGCCTCCTATTGTTTCGATGGTCCTATAATTTCCACAGGATCAGCACCAGCTTTGTACCGTCTTCACTCTCGAGAATACCTAGTGCCCGACTAAGCCCTTCACCGAAATTCTGGGATATCGGCTCTACAAGCTGCCATCTTAAGTTAGATAAAGCCCAGACTTGTCTTGCAAAGGGGCAAAGGACAAGAGCATGAGCCATATCTTCCCATTCCCTTCCACAAATCTCGCAAGAAGTGTCTTCTTCACACCTCTGTCGGTGCAAGTTCACCGTTGTTGGCAATACATCGCTCACGCATCTTCACAAAAATAAGTTCACTTTCGGTACCACCTTTGCATGCCACATGCACTTCCAGACATTCTCCCCAACTCCAGAAGCGGTCGGAACCCCTCCACGCTCGTATATGGTGACAACTAATTTGTAAGCGCTCGAACAGAGAAGATTCCGCTCGAATTGAAGTGCCATACTAGGACATCCGGTCGACGATCAAACCCCAGAGGAATCCAGAGAATGGACTCAACATCATCACCAATAAAAACATTACGATTGAGAGTTTCATCCCAAGCTAACAGATTTGCTTGCATTAGATCACTCACCCACTCCGGGTGAATGCTCGCATCCTCGTTAAATCGCAGTTTGAAATCAGGAGCTTCCGGGATCCAACGATTATGCCACATATGGATAGATTTTCCATCCCCCACCCGCCAGTGCATACCCTCTGCAATCAAGTACCTAGCCTCATGAAGGCTCCTCCAAGCATAAGAAGGATTACGGCCTAATGGAAAATATCTAGCCTTCTTGATCTTGGTTAATAGGTTGTCCTTTTCCTTAACCATCCGTCAGAGCTGTTAAATTAAAAAACTTCATATCACGAAACCACAGACCTCCTTCAAACTTGCTTTTGCACATACTTCCCTATCTCACCCAATGAAGTCTCTTTTTATTACCGTCATTCCACTAGAATTGGGATGGCACCGAATCAATCTCCTTCAAAAGTACATCCGGTAGGAGAAAATAATTAAGAGTAAACTAGGGTATCGCCTGCAAAACAGATTTGATGAGAACCTCCTTTCCAGCCTTGGAGAGGAACTTCTCCGAGAAACCTGAGGCTCTCTTTTTGATCTTATCCACAATACTCGAAAAAGCCGCTTTCTTGGACCTTCCTACTATCGAAGGAAGCCCTAAATACCGCTCAAGGTTATCCACCCTCCGAACACCTAACCGATTAGCCATGTGATCGGCGTTGGCCAATCCGACATTCTGGCTAAACATGATAGAAGATTTCACCCCGTTCACCTCCTGACCCGACACTCTACCATAAACCTCCAACACATTCTTAGGGCATTCCATAGCACCAATAGAGGCTTTCCCACACACCATCATGTCATCATCGAAAAGAAGATGGGACACAGTGGGAGCACCTCGACAAATGGAAACTCCCTTCAGATTACCCAACGCCTCTTGTTCCTGAATGAGAAGAGAAAAAATCTCTGCATAAAAAAGAAACAAATAAGGGGAGAGGCGGTCTTCTTAACGGATACCCCTCTCCGGTACCAGTGAACCAAACTCCAATCCATCAAGCAAAAAAGAGAACGAAACAGTGGAGATGCACAACATAATGTGATCAACAAAGGGTCTAGGGAAACCAAACCTGTTCATAACTCGGTCGAGGAACCTCCATTCTACCCGATCGTAAGCCTTGCTCATATCGAGCCTCAGATTAAAAAAACCATCATTTCCTGAACTTTTACGTTTAATAAAATAATTTATTTCAAAAGCAATCAAGATATTATCACTAACTAAACGATTGGAAATGAAAGTAGATTGACTTTGGGAGATGATCTTAACAAGAATGGGTTTAATTCTGTTAGCAAGCACTTTAGAGGCAATTTTGTGAACGACATTGCAAAGGCTAATGGGTCGAAACTAAGTGATCGAATCAGGGGATTTACACTTAGGTATCAAAACAATATGGGTGAAATTGTGTCTTCTATCAAAACAGCCATTATTAATAAAATCCTTGACATATCTCACCATATTATTACCAACCACACTCCAATAACGCTGAAAGAAAAGGGGGAGAAGGCCATCAGGGCCTGGGGATTTTAAAGGGAACATAGAATTTACCGCTTTAGTTACCTCCGATTACGACACCGGGAGAAGCAGTCGTCTTCCCATCTCATCATTAACCTTCCTCTGCACAAGCCCGAGTACCGAGTCCATGTCTTCCTCTGAACACCCTTTAGACTTAAACAGACTCCCAAAGTAGTTCTCGATCATATTTTTTATGCCTTTTTCAGATTTGTGAATAACCCCTGCATCGGCTCTTAGAGCCGCAATATGGTTGATTTTCTCATGGTGTTTCGCTTTGAGATGGAAAAATTTGGTGTTACGGTCCCCTTCCCTGAGTCTCTTCTTCATCATGTAAGTAACTATTCAGCCTATCCTGAAGAATACGTTCCTCTTCTCTAGACTCAGGAGTAGTCGGTCCCAATCTCAACACTTTCAAACGTTCCTCCCCACGTTCTACCTCCTCAAGTGAGATGCGTTTCGCCTTTCTCCAGTTTAAAAAACTAATCCTGCACTTTTCAATTCCCTCCAATACTTGATCCGAAGGTGACGAGGCAAGAGAGGAATCCCATTTTTCCTCAATTATGGCTTTGCACTCAGAACTTTTTATCCACACAGCTTCGAACCGAAACAGTTTCCGTCCCTTATGAGTTCTCCTCTCAACTGGTTTGAGAATAGTCAAGATGGGAGAGTGATCTGAACATGAAGCCTTTAAGTGTTCCATTCTAGCTGATGGGAACATATCCCGCCACTCAACCGACGCCACAGAACGACCAAGGCGGGCGCATATGATTACCTCGCCATCTCTCTTGTGAAACCAAGTAAACGGTAACCCATTATTGTAGCACCCCGCACGTGAGGCGCCACAACCCCCGCACTATGATCCAACACGAGTAACGAAATGGAAGGTCAGCACCCGTATCAAACCATAGCGAACGGAGATAAAAGAAAAACACACCTAAGCTAGGCAGAACGTAGACCCTGTCAAATAAAACCAAACACAGCGAAAGACTACTATCAAGCGCATGCATTGGCCATGGGCCTACAGATATTAAACATACCGATCACAAGCAAGATTGGGCTC
>JBBMKE010294745.1:0-13770 GCA_037834125.1 Lippia alba | reverse complement strand
TGGGAGTATTTTGAAAGATGAACCGTTTAATAAAGAATTTGAATGGCCCGCAAGTAAGGCCCTTTCACCCGAACTCCATAAATATTTGTAAAATAGTAACGGGCTGATCAAGGCACCGATACTTTAATAAAACTAAGTATGATAATCCTCCACAGCTCCAGTGTCAATAGGGGAGCAAACCCTAAAGACTGCATAAGTAATAAGTGGGAAAATACGTTCACTGGAGGTTGTCTCCCATAAGCTCTTGTTCATGGATTAGCTAACCTCCATCCAAACCACCACCAAGAGTGTAAGTGACGGTCCGTATAATAACCACCCTCGGCCCGATACCTTTCGGGGTAATTACGGGGTGCCGTCGGGGCCCATAATAATAATAAGAATAAATATTTCACTTGCATAGTCAAAAATTAGTTCTTAGTAGGAATAGGACTAAGTATATAATGTCCTGGTAAGATCCTGATTCTGACTTAAAAGTATTTTCCTCATAAAGGGGTATATTATACAATAGTAATATGTATAAGTAGGAAATCAAATAATTGGTAGGTTTGAAAATCATTTTATAATTATATATACATATAGACATGATTCCAGTTGAAAATATTTTTATCCTCACCTATACCGGTAGTCAGAAGTAGTCATGTCGCTTCCACAGCTCGGTCCTAATTTCGCCTGAAAGTAATAACTACTATAGGCTTAAGACTAGGCTCTTATTTTTCTAATCACATAAGAACATAAGGTACATAATGTACACATAAAACGGCAATACATTAGAAAATTCAGTAAACCCTAATTTACCCGATAAATCTTAAATTTAATCATTTAAGGAAAATTAATTAATTAATTAGGGTTTATGAGATCTTTAGCTAATCAAATATTTATTAGTCACATTATGATCCTAATTATAAATTTTGAAATAATTTCGAGGATCTAATTGAAAATGTAGGTCACATTTTGAACATAGTTCACGATTTACCGATTTTGGAAAATTCGTGTAAAAATCCTTCTTTAAAAATTCCAAAAATAATTTTATAATTATTTTATTATTATTTTCCAAATTATCAGCCTTTGGGTTGACCAAAAAGTCAAAATAACTATTGAAAACATTTACTATTCAATTTTCTAAGAATTAAACACTTTTTAACACAAAATTAACTTCACACACTCACACACACTATCACACGCACACACACACTAGTTCAAGAACATCAAGAACATGTTCTTAGATTTATGAATGTGTTCTTACAAGTTCATGATCATGCCTAGCCAATTTCATGTTCATATCACAAGATTTATCCTAAAGGTAGCACTTTAAGTAATCTAATTCATAAAATTAATTCTAAATAAATTATTCTTGTCATAAATTTAATTTAATGAGACCATAAATATTTAAATACATGTTCCTACTATATCATAGCATAATTCATGAATTAAATTAAATTAATTTCATATATGTACTCACATTGTTCATAAAACTAGCATAATTAGCACATAAATTGAAAATAAAATTCCTAAAGCATAATTTAATTAATTCTAAGGCTACCATAATTCATAATATATTAAAAAAATAATATAAAGCATAAAAGAATAAAAGAAAAGCACACCTATAGTAGAGAGACTTGTTCGGGCCGATAATATGGAGAGTGATGTGAGTTTTTGTGTGTTCCTGAAAAATGAATTGAGGGGGGTATTTATAGGTATTGTGACGCCCCACTTCTCAGATTTCCAGGTACGGCATTGCGAGTGGGTTTTATTCAGTAATTATGTGAATTATGTGTTTAACATGCTTACGTGTCAACGTGAGTTTCATTTTAATACGTGTGCTTTAGATTTTAATTAATTGTTTTTGAGCTCAATTGCTTAATAATTGCCGAATTAGGATACCTAATTTTAATTAGGGTGTTTTAGCCCTCGTGGCTATTTGAGTTCGGGAATTCAAATTCGAATTCCGACCCCTTTCATTTAATTCGTTTCGATGATTCAGATTGAATGAAATTAACCTATTTAATTTCTGACGTCGTTTGATAGCCCTACCATTTTAGATTTTGATCCGCTTGGACCGGAGTTTTTTACCCTACCCATTTTCACGATCCTAACCATATTTTATTAGCCATTTTCCTCACTTTCCCTCTTCATTCTTGGAGCAAGAAAAAGAAGGAGAAACCCTTCATTTTGTCCCCAAGCTCTTGAGCTCGAGCTAGCCGAAGGTTCGACTGATCAATCAACAATCCAAGGTAAGAATTATATCCTACTCGTTACGTACTTTCTTTTAATGCCCCTGTCGTATTATGCTTCGTTGCCTATATGCTATTTGGGGAAGACGATGAATAGTAGCTAAGTTCGAGTTTTGGGTGTTTGGGCTCGGGGGGCAATACTTGTACTTTTGTGATTTATGTAATGCATATGGTTCCCGGAGTGAGTTTCATGTGTTGGGGCTTTGTGTGTGCTGTGTGTGTGTTTTTGGTGTTATTCCCATAGCCATTTCTCCCATGGATTTTGAGCAGGTTAGGCCGAAACGGGCATTTAGGATTTAGTTGGTTTTTCCAAACGGCCGTTTGGCATACTGCACGCGCCGTGCGTGGAAGGCCGGAACGGCCGTTTCGAGTGGATGTCCTAGGAACAGACAGTTCCTAAACGGGCATTTGGAAATTGTTCTTAATTTCCAAACGACCGTTTCAGGGTTGTCTGTTTTGTGCCGAGAGCTTGGAAACAGCCATTTTCGTCTCCAGTTTATTCTGGAAACGGCAGTTTCCAGTGGTTTTGAGTTTTTATTTGTTTGCTATGTGTTTTGCACGCTTCTCGTTTGTTCTTGTATGCATTATATGCATGATAAATATGATTTTTGCATTCTGTAAGCATGTGTATGCCATTCCTATGCATGATCTTGCATGAATGTGATTTGTTCGTGAATCTTATGTGGATATTTGCTTCTATTTCGTGTTTAAGCATGAGCCGTGCATCTATGTGGTTAATTAGAGTCTAAGTTTCGGCTTTTTCCCTCAGTTTGCTCAGGTACACCTTGGGTGGTGTTTCGCGGTCTGTTGTGATTCTGGGGCGAATAATCCTTTTTGGTTTGAACTTCGTCTGTGTGACGTTAAGTTATAGTTAAACCCTATGATTTGTGCCCGTATGCTTTGTATGCGACTATAGCCTCCCTTGTGTGAATGCTTTGATTTGATTTAATTTGATTATGTATGGTATCGCTCAACTATGCTTCAAATTGTGTGCCTCTTATGAGCCAGGAGATTCGTGCATTGGAATGTGATATGGATATGGCACAGAGAGGTATGTAAAGCGTAGTTGTAGTAAGGTGAAGGTACGTACTTGTATGCTTTGATTTGGTTTGTTTTGAATTGTAACGGGTTAAGTATTTTATGTGGTTTAGTACGGGAGCCACCTCTTGATACATTCGGGTGCAAAGTGCTACATACCGAATGCGCCTATGTGAATCGTATGATATGATATATTTTGGGGCCCAGGAGGTGTGGGTAAGGAGGACCCGGGACGACCATCGGGGTCACCGGTTATTGACTCCTGTGCACAGTTCCATTTGTTTCTGTAAAGGAATACCCGGAGACCACCAGGAGGTTTGGTTGGACAATGAGAACCTGAGGGTTTGAGTGTGCGCGCTCCCCTCGTCTGTCTGGATGGTTGGGGTCGGCCAACCCTTCCATCATCGGAGAAGGAGATTTGTATATTTTGTTTGATATGTATGATTTGTATGTTTGTTTCTGAGGAGCCCAGGATGGGATTTGTTACTCGTACCCACTGAGTTGTATGATTTGATTTGTTAAGGGTTGTGAAACGGTGATAGATTTCTTAAGTAAGATAAAATATGAATCTTTTGAATATGAACCTTGAACTATGATTTGATAAGTTTGTTTTGAGTATGTTTAATTTTGTAATTTGAATCAGTTAAGTCTTAATTTGTTGTTTTGTTTGAAATCTCTATATCTATGTATCTCGGGAAAATCTTTGGTGTGCAAAAACTATCCCCGCATTCATGAACCATGCATGTGCTTGTAATTTGCTTTGCTCCTATATTTATATAGCGTGTGTGGGTAGCCCCTCACTCAGTCAAGTGGATAGACTGACCCCTCTCCCTTCCCAACTTTTAGTCTGCTTGGAGTTTGGAGCTAGACGGAGTCGAGTCAAGTTTTCTGTCGGTCGAGTTTGGGTTGAGTCTGTTCTAGAGAGTCTTCGCTTTTTGCATTTGTATTAATTTGAATTCGGATTCGTATGTAGAATATGTATTTGTACGTTTATGTATCTGTTGTTTAAATTACCCTTGCTGGGTTTTGTTATGCAATTAAAAAGAGGCCTAAGGAGCCCAAGTTTGTTTGTGATCTTGTGTTTAGTTTTCTGCAGGCCCGTGGCCAATATATGAATGTATGTTTGCTTCCGCTTTCCCACTCGTTTGTGTTTAGTTTGATTCTTGACAGGGTCTAAGTTCCACCTAGCTTAGGAGGTTTTTGATTTATCACCTGTTCGCTACGGTTTGATTCGGGTGCGGAGTTTTTATTTCGTTACTCGGGTTGGGCCGTGGTGCGTGGGATGTGGTGCCTCACATGTGGGGTGATACAATCAACGCCAATAGAGAGAGTGAACGAAGGAAATTGCAATTATGGGAATGCGATGGTGCGGAGAACATCTTGAATTGATCTCAACCCTGGAAGGCGGAGTTGCTGCAAAAATTTTCGGGTGAGCCTCTCTATCTTTTTATTTATTTATTTATTTTTATTTTTATTTTTTAACACACGCGCACCCTAGCGGAAATTCGAACCCGGAACCTCGTCCTTAAGAATGAATCAATTTACTGCTTGGACCAACCTTTGTTGGCGTGAGCCTCTCTGTCTTTGTTATCCCTTAAACCTCCATTCTTTATCCTAATTTGTTGTTTATTGTTGGTTGATAGAGCCATAGAGAATGCAATTTCTTTATGTAGACTGACCCACCATTGCGTGAGCGTTCCAAGCAGATCATACGGCGCGTAGAATTAACAATCTCGAAGCTGAAATGGATAAACAGAGGCCCAATGGTTTTCAAGCTTCCAAATTTCTCATCTTCGCTGTAATTGTTGTTGTGTGTTATTTGTTGTTTTGGTAGGATATCATGTAACAATTTATGCTATGATGTTGTCTTTTTCTGTTTAGATAAGTGGCCGGAACAAAGCTATGTTATGTACCTTGTTATTTTATCAATGGAATGTTGTTCAACATGTTATACTGTGTAATGTATCAGTTGCAATTGAAATGACATATGTTGACAATAGAAATATGGAAAACTGGAAATTAGGACTTAATGTAATCGTATAAACTTAAGGTGTGATTGCTTTCCTTCCTTAGACTAGACGTATACTTGTATTTATGTACATGTATCTTGTATATTTTTTTCATCAAGCAATACAGAATGAATACCCATTACTCCTCTCAAACTCTATCTATTAAACTCAACATGGTATCCGAGCGGGTTTCGATTCAATAACCGAATCGAATACCTTGCTTCATCATTTACCAATGGATCCACCCACAAATTCCAGTCTAATGCCGGCCGAGTTTCTCGCCCAAATGGCGGAACTTCTCAGGCACAAACAACCCGAACAAACCACCCAAACCACCATCAACATCAAACTTACCAACAATAACTATGCAGTATGGTCAAGAACCGTCGAATTGGTGTTACTTGGCCGAGGAAGAATGGGATACATCACCGGAAAAATTGTATCCCCTAACCCTGAAGATGACGGATATGAGGCTTGGGAACAGACGGGCGGATCCGTCCGTAACCTCATATTAAACTCCATGGAACCCGAAATCGCTGCACAATTCATCCTCTGCCCAAATGCAAATGACTTGTAGGACGAAATCAAAGAAACCTACCACGATGGAGAAGATAAGCTAAAAATGTACGAACTCAAGCAACAAGCCTACCAAACCAATCAATCGGATATGTCCGTAGACCAATATTACCGGACAATCAAAGGATATTGGAGGGATATTGATTTTCAAAAGCCACAGTCCATGAAATGTCATGAAGATCGGAAGACCTACAATGCCGAGAAATAAGAAGATCGGGTATTAGCATTTCTATGGGGTTTAAACGAAAAATTCGACCCCACAAAATGTGATTTAATCAAATCTCAGAACCCACCCACCTTGGAAGAAGCATATAACGCCCTACGGCGTGAAGATCACCGCCTCTCTGCAATGAATGACCACAGCCGGAACGGAATCAGGATGGCAGCTAAAGTGCGGTTAGAACCAACGTCATCATCCCGCGAATACCGAGGAAGAAAACTAGTAAACACTGGTTCCGGACTTACCAAAAATTGCAACGTGTGTGGAGGCACGAAACACACAAAACCTGCTTCGAGGTGGTAGGGTACCCGGACTGGTGGGCCCAGCACCTAGCGAGGAAGAAAGCAAGTCCCGCCGGCGGCGGCACCACTGGGCCACCAGCTGGAAAAGCGAATCTTGCAACCGGATTCCTCGAGAACGGAGAACAGTGATGGGTTTCTATGGTACAGACCAGCAGCAGTGCCACCAATTGGAAGCTATCTAAAGGCGGCGACGCCACCAGCGGTGGTGGAAAAATGGAGAACGACGTTGATTCTGGTAAGAGAACAGAAAAGTCCCAATTTCTCAATTCAGGTAACACAACCCTAATCTCTACACACGGGCTAGAATTAATGACTAATGTTGATGGGCCAATAATTACTTATGGCTAGAATCAATAAATAATGTGGATGGGCCAACATTAAAAAATGATGATAAATTGGGGACAAGGGAAGTTGGGTTAGAGAATTCTAGTGGACCCGTGAGCAATAGAGAAGGACTAACATTTGTGCAGGCCCATAACGTGGACTCTGACAATGAATGGCTCATTGACAGTGGGGCCTCGGACCATATGACAAATGAGGTCCATGATATCCGAACCCTGTCCACTCCTCGAAGGACATCGGCGAACGACCTCTCCTACCCGGTTATTGGTGCCGGAAGTGTTTCTTTATCCGAAAAATTGAATATCTCTCATTTTATTGTTATACCGTCTCTCACCACCAAGCTGCTTTCTGTTAGCCAACTGACTAAAGAGCTAAACTGTGCAGTACTGATGTTTTCCTCTTTTTGCCTCTTACAGGATATTTGTACGGGGGCGATCATTGGGCGTGGTATTGAGAGAGATGGTATGTACTACATCAGACATATTTCACACACTGGCTCAAGCTTTCTCCTCCAAAAAGAAATGATAAACAACTATGGTTATGGCATCGTAGATTGGGGCATCCATCTTTTCAGTATTTGAGACATTTATTTCCAAATTTAGTTTCAGAATCAAGTTCTTTGCATTGTGACACGTGCGTACTTGCCAAGAGTCACAGAAACTTTTATCCAAGTTCTCAGAATAAAACTGATTCTCCATTTGAGTTGATACATTCCGATGTCTGGGGACCAGTCCCAAGCAATATTAATTCCAAGTTTCGATGGTTTATCTTGTTTGTCGATGATTGCACTAGGTTCACTTGGATTTATTTTCTGAAACAGAAATCTGATGCCCCAAATATGATCCAGGGATTTTTTTTAAATGATTCAAACACAATTTTCTGTCCCAATCAAAGTCCTTCGTTCGGATAATGGAGGTGAATTCATCAACCAAAGCCTTCGAAGTTTTTTCTCCCAAAATGGGGTAATTCATGAGACCAATTCTCCACACACCCCATAACAAACAGCGTGGCAGAACGGAAAAATAGATACATTCTCGAGAGCGCCAGACCTTTCATATTTGAGGCCCACGTTCTCACTTCTTTTTGGGCCGAAGCTTTCTCGACGGCGGTGTATGTTATGAACCGACTCCCTACACAAGCATTGAAGTACAAGACTCCCTTGGATACCCTCAGGGAATTTTATTCAATTCCCTCAGTACTTTTGCTCGCCCCACGAGTCTTCGAATGTGTTGCATTTGTTCATACTCTGAAGCATTTACGGACTAAGTTAGACCCCTGCGCAGTCCGGTATGTGTATCTCGGGTTTAACCCTACTCATAAAGGGTATCACTGCTATGATCCAGTTGGCAAACGCCATTATATTACCATGGATGTGGACTTCCTAAAAAAAAAATACTACTTCAAAGGAGAATCCAATTCCAACCCGCAGGGGGAGAATGACACAAGTGAGGGAACGAATTGGATGTGTGATTGGTTGGAACCCGTCCAAGAATATACTGAGCCTTCTACGGCGCCTCCTGTGCCGACCGCCGAAACTCCATCTCTCTCATCCGCCCCCAAAGATCCTCCGCCACCGAATATCCTTGCGGTAAGTGACTCTGACCCTTCTATTTTAATTCCACATATATATACTCTGCCTCCTCGACAGAACAGGGGAATCCCACCGAACAGGTACAATAGGGAAACATTCCGTCGGATGCAAATAGGTCTACAACATCAAGTATAAGATGGATGACACGATCGAAAGGTACAAAGCCAAGGTAGTGGCTAAGGAGTACTCTCAGACATATGAGATTGACTATACGGAGACTTTTTCTCTGGTGGTGAAGCTGGATACCATCCGAATACTCTTATCCATCGCCGCCAATCACGATTGTCCACTACACCAGTTCGATGTAAATAATGCATTTTTGCACGGTGACCTAGAAGAAGAAGTATACATGGATATGCCTCCTGGGTTGAAGATCGCCGGGATAGACATTTGGTATGCAGGCTGAAACGGTCCTTGTACGGGCTCAAGCAGTCTCCCAGGGCCTGGTTCGGAAAATTTGCTCTCGCTATGAAGAAATACGGATGTAGCCAGAGTAATTCGGACCACACCTTATTCATCAAGAGAAGAGACAAGATGATCACCCTATTAGTTCTGTACGTCGATGATATGGTGATGACAGGGAATGACAATGAGGAGATAGCCAATCTCCAAAAGAATCTGTCACAAGAATTCGAAATGAAGGACTTGGGGCATCTTCACTTCCCAGAAGAAGTATATTCTCGACCTTCTGACAGAAGTTGGGCTACTTGACTGCAAACCAGCTGAGACCCCGATGCCCCAGAATCTTCATTTGGGAATATTCCCTGATCAGACCCCAACCGACAAGGAAAGATATCAAAAGTTAGTAGTCAAACTAATCTATCCAGCCCATACAAGACCAGATATTGCCTATGCAATTGGGATTGTTAGCTAATTTATGCATAATCCGAGCAAGGAACACATGGAGGCAGTCATAAGAATTTTGAGATACCTAAAGTCTTCCCCTGGAAAGGGACTTATGTTTGTGAAGAACGGCATACTCTGATCAAAGCCTACACTGATACTGATTGGGCAGGTAGCATCACCGACAGAAGATCCACCTCTGGATATTTTACATTCGTAGGAGGAAACCTAGTTATGTGGCCGAGTAAGAAACAAAAAGCGATGGCACTCTCAAGCGCCGAAGCAGAATTCACGGGAATAACACGAGGAATCATGGAAGTCCTATGGATCCGAAAGCTTCTAACAGAGATTGGGTTCCCACCGGAAGGGAGCACGGACCTATTCTGTTATAACAAAGCAGTAATAAGTATCTCCCATAACCCGCTTCAACATGATCGAACCAAGAATGTGGAGATAGACCGTCACTTCATCAAAGAAAAGATTGAATCAGGGATAGTCAGACTTCCGTTCGTGAAATCAGAAGACCAACTGACAAACATTTTGACGAAGGCTGTCAGCAGTCAGAACTTCCACGACTCATTGTCCAAGTTGAATATATCGGACTCCCATGATCCAACTTGAGGGAGAGTGTTGGAATATCATGTTATATTTGGAAAGGATTTACCCTAATTACCTTTCCTTGTACTTAGTAGAATTCTAGGCTGTAATTAGTCTGTAGTTTATTACTTATACTTGTAATCCCTGTACTCTTTTTACAACACAATACAATGAATACACAGAAGGTTTTTTCCCACCTTTATTCTATTATCAACAACTAATATAACAACTCACAAGTTTGTTGGAATTGCGGCTTCGGTCTGCGTTAATTTTGTTGTTATTCCTTGTATTTTTGTTATTGTTATTGTTACTCTTGAGTCTTGATGTTCAATAATATTCCCCTTTAAGGGTTTGAGTTTCAAGAAAAAAAAATAAAAAAATATGAACCCAACTCATGTCTTACAACATTAATTTAACAATAGTATTGCACGGAGGATGTGCAAAATTGCTCTATGTATTTTATATATAATTGTAGCTTAATTAATGATTGGTCAGGCATCATATACATAGTATAGATCTTAGATTCATAAATAGTTTGAGAGATTAAGATACACGAGGATCTCAAGCAATGCAACAGCCTGTTTATATTTTCATAAATTAATATATAATTAACTCTCCACGCACGTCTAAAGCCACGTTGTGTACTACACATAATTTAATATAATTTACCATACGATAGCAAACGATCTTGGAGGGATTACGTTGTAGTTAGGATAAATTTACATGTTTAATCGATTTCTCCGAACTATAAATATTATCTGTATTCCATTGGCTTTCCATCACCGAGCTAATCAAGGACCCAAATCGGAAAAGATAAGCACCTTTCTTCCTAGTATTCAATTCCGTGGACAGAAATGATGGCCAGCAAGTTTTCAGGTATTCTGATTCTGGGCATGATCATATCATGGCCGACATTGAAGAACATGAAGTTGCAGGAAAGCTGTTGCAATTCATTCCAACGTCCGTACCAGTTCATCTTAACACAGCTGCATTTGAAACTGTTCCGGTCATGTCATTCCTTCGGCCATTTCCTAAACCACCAATTCCAAATGGCACTATTCCTGACATTTCAAACCTTCCTGCAGGGTCATTCGCATGGACCGAGCCAGGGGGGGGGGGGGGGTAGGGATGGCTCCGGGACACCCCTAAATTTTGAAAACTTTAAATTATATACATCTATTTTTGGAATATTTATAGTTTTGCCACCTCAAATTAAACATTTCGTAAACCTTATTTTTTATATTTCAGTTTTCGCTTTCTTTCCCTTTATATCAAATTCTAGCTTTGTCTCTGCCTGTGCGGACGTCTTAATTAAAATTGACTATCAATCTTTGAGTTAAGCAAAATGGAGGACTACTCCCCTTATAGTGTGATAGATTTTCTTATAATTCTCCTTTTCAAGCATTCTTTTTTTTTTAAAAAAAAAAGGTAAATCATCATTATCTCCATCTGAACAATGTGGCCGATAAAAATAAGATTCACTAAAAAATTTTAACTCAAATCCGATTCGTCTGAATCCAGTTAATTATAACGTTTGTCATTGATTTGTTATGCTTTTTAAATTTTTCACCAACTAAACGATATGTATAAAATATTCGCCCTTTCATTATACCAATTTAGCCGAACCAAATTTAAGCTAAAATTACTCGATTCAATCCTACAAAACCATGATGAAACGCAAGGGCTATTAACAATATATCAACTGTTTTTTTCTTCTTCTTTTAAAGTTGATTTGTCGATTTAGTTTGATTTGTATCGGTTTCTCAATAAATATTTCGAAAATTTTAAATAATTAGTTCAACCTCTTTTAACGAGCTAGGATTGCCTAACATCCCTTGTAATTTTCTTTGCAGAATGAGATTGCAATTCAATTACATTCATAATGTAACCCTTTTCTAGATTGTGTGAAGAAGATGCTCTAATTCTTGCTGGAGTTTTTTTTTTTGTTTTTTTTGATATTTCTAAAAGACAAGTTTTCATTTTGTGCAATTCTCAACTTCAACTAGATTTTTAGCAAGGAATTTATAGCCGTGCATTCTGAAAATATTCAATCAAAATCAATAATATCATCCCAAGATTAACTTCTTCAATATTTCTTTCGCATGAAGTTTCTTTCTTTTCGAGTGAAAATTCTAGCCCAGACCCGCCTTGGCCGGACCCAACCAATTAAAAAGACAAGTGTATTACACTTGCCATTTGATTGGTCACTCTTCCCAAATTTTCCACCAATCACACGGCAAATGCAAAACACTCGCCCCCTCGTTACACCGGTTTGGCCGAACCAGACTCGGGTTAGAATTTTCCCTTTTCGAGACAAGTTAAAACAACGTATTTCTTTTTATTTCATTGATTAATCAAGTATAGTCGACAATGCAATTTATTTATAATTTTTTGAAATATAATCATTTTAATTATTTAATTGTGAGATAATATAATATTTTTGGATATATATATATGAAAGATCCCTAATATACCATGAAACTTTTCCTGTACCTCCAACTGAATTTTTAAACATTTTAGGAATCAACTATCTAACATACTTTTCCTAAACCTCCAAAATGCACAAAACTATCAAAATGTCCTTAATAAAATTAAAAAATTACACTCATAGCCCCATTTCTTCTTCCTCCCCATTTTTTCTGTTGAAATCGAGCAGACCCTCCCAAGACCTCTCCGGCGTTGTCTTCGACCACTTTCCGGAGACGGGATCTTCGTGCTTTAACTCATTTCGACAACATGATTTCATTGGTGGCAACCTCGTCTCTTGAAAAAGGCTGGAGAAGGCACAGAGAGGTAGCCTAATGTGCGACTGAAAATCGCGCAACTGGATTTGTTTGTCGGCGGCTTTCCGGCGACATTTTCCAACGATCAAGATATGGATTGAATTTGTTGATACGGGCAAGCTATTGCAAGTTACGGATTAGATTTTCATTGAGCGGTTTGGGAGTAATCGAGATATTCTTTTTTTAAAAAAATCTAAAATTCTTAGATCTAAAATTGGGGCCAAACAACTTTGAATTTTGATAAACTAATCCGAGATATGGAAAGAGCATGAGGAATATGTTAGGGGTGAATTTTCTAGAATTTTCTGACCACCTCTAATGGCGGCCGGCGGTGGTCCGACGTTGGCGGCAACTCCGGCGAGTTTGAATGAGGAAGAAGGGGTGTGGAGAAAGAAAAAATTGTATGGAGTAAAAAAAATGAGTACAAAATAGACTTTTTAGGCCATTAGAGATAATTTGTTCTAAAAATGCGTAAAATTCGAATTGAGAATTTAAAAAAAAATTTAGAGATGGTTTTTATAATTTAGTGTCTAATTTTTTTTAATTAACTTCTTTTATGTTATAAATAATACGGCAAATTAATAAATGCTCCCTAGTAAGGCTTATAACATTTTGAAAACCCCCCAATTCATAACAACACTATTTTACATCCCCAATTCACCTCAACTTTTTTGAAACCCCCTAAAACGCGTGAAATTACATAAATATCCTCGGTGAAATTGAAAATTTTTCACACAAACCACTGTTGCTTCAACGTTCCTCTTCAGTGCAAAGACGCTCGATTCTCGATCATCTCAAACCACCGGCGACGGCAACGGCGATGACACACAGCCGCCTTCAGTCGAGAAGAAGCAGTTTCAGAGTCCAACTCTTGACACTTTAAAATCAAGGGCGAATTCTTACCCACTCCTCCATGACGCACGTTGTCGAAGCAGTTAAACATTTGAAAATGGAAATGGCTCCGAGGAAGGGATGTCGTACGCAACGTGTGGAAGTTAGTTTTCTTCCCTAAAATTTCTGGAATTTCAGTTTTTTCGTTCGATTCCTATATCTATTTGGGACTTCATTCTTTTAACTCAACAAACGTGGGTTTCTGTATTTTATTTTGTAATAATTAAATCTACTTTTTTTCATAGATGGTGCACTCATTGCCGACTACGTCTCTGATGATTACTCCTTCGGCCGCTGGAACAAGCAGGGGAAAGAGGAAAATTTCAGAGGTAGATGACCATGTGGGT
>JBBMKE010294635.1:0-13771 GCA_037834125.1 Lippia alba | reverse complement strand
ATATATATGGAAGACCTTTTTCGAGAAGTTTCTCGTATAAAATACATTCCCAAAACACCTATAATACAACATGTTGAAACTAATATTTTTCAAAAGAAAACTCCAAAACTCTTAAAAAGTACAAGCACACGATATACATATCTACCACCAAACCAGAGAACTAAAGAAACTAATTATACTCCCGCTCGTGCATCCACAAGTAATATTATAGAAGAGATCTCTTCCAGTAAAATAATTGAAAATGAATTCACACAATTAGCCGATCAAATGGCTAAACTTACTACAACTTTAAAGGAAAACCTTTGAATGTCGCTCTGGTATCAGAGCCCGTATACGATTCCAATTTTAAAAAAAATTAAAAATAACAAAACTCACAATATGTATGAATATAACAGACAAAAATTCTATAGGGATAACATAAAAGTGATATACAGAAATTATGATAGAGAAATAAAACTGTGCCTGAAGGCTAAAAATGAAGAACGTAAACTAGAAATGAATCAACACTTGAAAAATATTATTAGTCTTCAAAAATCTAAACAAATAGCCTCACAATTAACTATAACATAACAACGAATAGATATGATTATAAAACTAGAATATCATGAGATATACAAGAGTTAGAAGAACAAATTATCGTAAATGAATATCTTGTTAAAAAAGCATACCATGACCTATTATACAATAATGAATTATCATTATTAACTAAGGAAATAATGATAAAATCAGAAACTGAAAGTCTAGGAAAAACTAAAATAAAAAGAAATATAACATACCAAATAGCATATACTTAAACTATGAATAATAAAATAACAATAGATGCTATAACAAAAGAAAAACAACGAATGAAATCCATTATGTGCACTAAAAATATTAAACATATGGGAAAAAATATAGAGACAACTCTCCAAAAAGAAATTATATACAAAGCAAACTTAGAAAAATGTAAAAACAAAATTGTATTAAATAGAGATGGAATTGAAGATGCTGTAAAACGACAAGGTAAAATAATAAATCATCTAAATAAAAACTTTGTTAATAAAATACATGAAAGGGAAGTTAATGGACCAATTTGAAAAACTATACAATATAGGAGTCTTATTTATAAAATACACTAAAATAGGAAAACTTCTAAAAACGTTTTATCAAAAACGTCTTACACCATTGTTGCACTATTTCCAAATAGTACACCCATTATACAATACAAGAATACTATTTACACTATTAATAAAAAAGCACCGTAAATGAAGTTTGTAGTTTTACGCTTTTACATCGGTCTGAAATACGTTTTGCATTTGTAAAATTAATTTTTGAATCCGTTTTAATATGCATTTTGAAAATTCAATTGTTTTTACACATGGGGCCACACATAAACGTTGTTTTTAACATGGAAGAGGTGTTTTGACCACATGAAAATTTAAGACACGTGGGAAGAGTGCGGTTTTAAAATCAGACGTTTCTTAGGGATTCCGACGAAATTAGTACTTTTAAGTTGTGAAATTTTAAAATTAGTTAGATTTTTTATTAAAAAGTGAAATGTATTAGAATTACTGAATAGGTTAGTTGGCATAAAAAAATCAATTTTCTCAATAAGACATAATCAATATATACAAATAAAGTCAAGAATATATAGTTTCACTCTTCTTAATAAACAAGCAATGATCACTCTTCTTATGAGCCTCAATATGCATATGCCAGATCAATAGCCACCAAGCTCGCTACTTTAATAACAGTAATTGACCATATGTATGAATATGATGTCTATGGCACCTCAGAAGAACTACATCTCTTTCAAGATGCTATCCAAAGGTTGGAAACAATTAACAGCCATTATACTAGTATACTATTAATAGTAAACTTAATCGTATATTTTAAGAACATATTGCCACAAAAAACCTGTATTTAAGTGAAATTGTAAAAAAATCCTTGTCATAAAAAAGTTAATTTAGAAAATTCTGCATTTTTTATTTGATCAATAAAAGGATGCATTTGACCCAAAATGCCCTCCTTGTACATTTCAGACAAGAGTATGATTTATTCTTTAATCATAATAGAAGCAGGGAGCGGGGGAGGGGGGTTGGTTTGCTAAAAAAATAAAAAAACTCAAGACTTTTTAAACTATTTTTTTTATGACAAAGTTCTTTTTGCAATTTCACTTAAAGGAGCATAACTTAAAGGAGCATAAGGGGCATAATACAAAATACAAAATAAATATGTTTTAAGTCGCAGTAAACGCGCATGCAACAAATTTATTGATCTGCAATGTTTTTTTTTTTGCAAAAAAAATAAAACACGAGATTTTCCAAACGACTTTATTTATGGCAATTTTTTTTTATTTTTTCATGTTACATAGGGGTGCCAGTGCAATTTACTCTATATTTTAATTTATCTTCGCCTTCTTTTAGACGGGGCATTGAAACATAGACAAACTCCCAAACTATTTGCAAATTTGTTGGATGTATAACGTCATCTAAATGGTATACAAAATAAAATGTTGCACATGTAGTGGGCAGATTTATGCTACGGTTATATATGTTCAAGAAGCAAAGTGGTATTCTTCAAAAAAAAAAAAAAAGAAAAGAAGCAAAGTGGTATTACAGTGGATATATACCGACACTTGATGAATATATAAAAAATACAAGAGTATCATTGTATCAATATGAATTATGAAGTTCTATACTAACATTAATCCAAAAATATTTTCTTGTCGCACCAAAGGAAGGAAGTAGTTCAAACAATGACAAAGATCCTGATATAATAATATAATACTCGCCTGTAATCTTTCGACTTTCAGATGATCCGGGAAGAGCACCGGTACGTACATCTCTTCCTACCATATCATAAAGTTGCCCCTGAAATTTTAAATTTATTTTTCACCCTCATAAAGTTTCAACCTTTTTTTTTAAATGTTAACGTTGTCATCCAAATTGAGGTGTTAAAATGAACCTTTTACATTCTTTTATCTTCATCAAATCCCTCCTCTGTCTTTAATTTCTTCTTTCTATTCATGTTAAAAAATTCTAGAAAATCCAGTGCTAAAATTCATCTTTTTTTTTTAAACTCTACATAAAAAATAAAAAGAAAAGAAAATAATTAATATAAACTAATTTTGGAGTTAAAAGCATTCATACGTGAGTGGTCCACATTTTGGAGTTTGGCATGCTAAAGCGAATGCGGAGTAGGAAGAGTCACATTTGGTGATGAGTTTGCAACTATGTAATTGATGGTACCTATGTGCATGTTATCCGACAACAACTTATTGTCAATATATATTGCTTTGAGGAAGCTAGCAATAAAATTGCGATTTCTTGCTGCTAGATTAGTGCCACTTTGATGCTTATTGACCTTGTTTGGATGACTGGGCGACTCGTTAAGAGACCAATGAAAAATCCTATAATTTTTGCTTAGTAAGTGGGGCGGTCTTCTGAAGTTTCTTATGCCTGGCTATGAGTTAGATGCTAATATTCTTATGTATAGCTCGAATATAAATTGGCACACTAATATCAGTGCCTAACTTATTTTCTTTAGTATGTATTTTCGTGGACACGCGTGCTTGAATAGTTTAGATGATCCTTGAATCATGAACAATTATATTTTTTGGGTATGGTTGTTTGTATATATGAGGAGAGACCTCGATAAAAACTCCACTCTCAAAAAAAAAAAAAAAAAAGGGAAATACGTGAGTGCTCCATGTCTTCAGTGAGGTTTTATTTAGGTCGAATAGAGAGATTTTGAATGTGAGAGATTTTTAATTTTGAGGAAAAAGGTACGCAATAAGTGTAGTTTACAACTCAAACAAAAGGGTGTTTCTGGCATATAATAATACTGCATTTTTTAAAGTATTTATATTGAACTTTCCATGTGATGCAAAGTAGTAAATTCGACAATTTCGTCGATTTGGTCTGGCTAAATCGGTGTAATGAGAGACGACTATCTTACATTTACCATGTATTGATGCAAAATTTAAAAAAAGTGACAAATTAAAATCCAAATATAATACTAGAATTTTTCCCATTTAAATGTTTGATTTTTAGTATTTGTGATTCCTGAAACAGTAGGCTACTTTGAGCAAATGTCCCAAACATCAAACAACATGTTTATTTTCTGGGATGAAAAAAGATTAGATTAATAATTTTATTTAAATTTATATTTATTAATATTTTTGTAAGTTCGGATTTGTTGACACAACCCCAAATGATAATATTGGATTAAAGGTTGATTGTTCATCTCACATTCCCGATGGAATGATTAATCCACCATCACATCTACTCACTCATCACATTACTCATCTATATCTCATTTTATTTCAACTAATAAATTAAACATACCACAACTATATATCCGTCATTAACCCTAAAACATATTCAGGAATATTAGTCGAAACACATTTAAGTAAAAGGAAGATATTTTTACATGTAAATATATTTTCTTACGAAAAGACTATTCATTATTCAACACATTCTCTTTTATATATATTCAAATAATATTTAATTTTCATTAACTTTTGCACTCATTTTTAGAGTATTATTTAATATTCATGCACAAAATGTGTTGTTGATTGGTAAAATTCTAATTTTAGTGCTTGAAGACTGTAGATAGAAATACTCAAACAGGTAAACAAAACAAACTCTATTCTAAGATTATCATTTATATTTTCATATACTAAAAATAACAAGTATAGATGGACACTAGTTTAATAGATGAAATCGAACATGTTAAAACAACTGAAGAATATGGATACTTTTCACAAGACATTATTCTAGATAACAAAAAATTAAATAAAGTTATAAGAAAAGAACTAAACTTAATTGATGGTCATCTAAAAACGAAATTAAGTAGAAAAAACATTATACTATATGGAAAATTTACATGTGAAACACCTATCCCAATATCAACTACAAAAGGAACACAAGCTATTTCATTAATAAATAAAGCTGACATAATTAAAAAAATAAATAAAGCTAAGTATACACCTGGAGAAATAGGATATATACATATTTCAACAATACAAATATTAATTAAAAGTACATTTACTGAAGGAATACATTCACCTATAAAAATAGCAATATGTGATGACAAAATCATGAATATAAAAGATAAAATACTTGGAATAATAGAAGGAAATCTTGCATATACAAAACTACTGTTTAATGTAACACTACATTATGTTATACCACTAGTAACAGAAAAATTAGATAAATCACTAAACATTGTCTATAAATTTGAAAGATAAGATTTAATGGAGAAAAACGATTATCCTTTTTCAATAACATATTCTATAGGATATGCATTGACGAATAGTCATCATAGTATACAATTTAAAAATACTGATAAAATATATATGGAAGACCTTTTTCGAGAAGTTTCTCGCATAAAATACATTCCTAAAACACCTATAATACAACATTTTGATACTGATTTTTTTCAAAAGAAAACTCCAAGACTTTTAAAAAGCACAAGCACACGGTTTAAATATCTACCACCAAACCAAAGAACTAAAGAAACTATTCCTGCTCGCGCATTCACAAGTAATATTATAGAAGAAATCTCTTCTAGTGAAATAATAGAAAATGAATTCACACAATTAGCTGATCAAATGACTAAACTTACCACAACTTTAAAGGAAAACCTCTGATTGTCGCTCTGATATCAGAGCCTGTATACGATTCTAAATAAAACAACAGATTCACAAAATGAATAGATATGATTATAAAACTAGAATAGCACAAGATATACAAGAATTAGAAGAACAAATAATCATAAACGAATATTTAGTTAAAAAAACATATCATGACCTATTATATAACAATGAATTATCATTACTAACTAAAGAAATTATGATAAAATTAGAAACTGAAAGTCTACGTAAAACTAAAATAAAAAGAAATATAGCATACCAAATAGCATACGCCTAAACTATGAATAATAAAATAACAATAGACGCTATAACAAAAGAAAAGCGACGAATGAAATTTATTATGAGTACTAAAAACCTTAAACATATGAGAAAAAATATAGAAACAACTCTCCAAAAAGAAATTATATACAAAGCAAATTTAGAAAAATGTAAAAATAAAATCGTATTAAATAAAGACGGAATCGAAGATGCTGTAAAGAGACAAGGTAAAATAATAAATCACTTAAATAAAAACTTTGTAAATAAAATACATGAAAGGGAAATTAATGGACCAATTTGAAAAAATATACAATATAGGGGTCTTATTTACAAAATACACTAAAAATAAGAAAACTTCTAGAAACGCTTTTACAAAACCGTCTAATACCAATATTGAAATAGAATGAAAAAGCACGCTAAAATTGCACTACTCCAAAAAAAGAACACTATTATTAAAATTTCTCCAACTAGGAAATGTTAATTAAGTATACTGTCATATGAATCCAGCTGTGTTTGAATGCATGCTCCATATGTATGAAAATTTTTAATTGATGCCTGATTGGATCAATTAAAAGGATAAATATGTTATATTTGTGATTTAATTTATTAATTTTTATTATCTATACGATAAATATAAAATACTCACCGCTTCTTTATGTCAGTTTGACAGGGCCAGACTTGAAATAAAATTATCTGGTGGAGAGAGAGAAAAAAATGAGACCTCGTTTTAGTATTTATAAAGATCAATACACCTGATTCGTATGGAGAGACAGTTTTCTCGTTAATTAAAAATGTAATATTTTTGTTGAGTATAACAAACATATATTGTGCTTATTAGGGATATAACTAGAATAAACCTCAGGGACTCCCTGTGAAAAAAACAATTATCAAATTACCTCCTCTTAAAAAATTAAATAGCGGAAAGCCCCCTTAAGTATTTTAGAAAGGAGCATATTTACCCCTCACATAGTGGTGGTCGTGTTGACTGCTTCGTTTATTCCATTTCTTCTTACCTTTTTTGAGTTTAAAGTCTACTATACCCCTCCATGTTTGAATGAATGAGTTTAAAATCTATTTTATCCCTCCTTAATATATTTGTATTCAATCGATTGTTTCCTTAAGCATATTTACTCCGACTTTCAACTTCCTTTCAAGTGTTTTAGTTAGGATTTTTGGTTGAGAGAAAAAAAAACATATAGAAAATAAAGTTCTAAACGAAGTTAAAATGTTTGGAGGCATTTTAATAAAAAAACTATTAATCAACAAAAAAGAAATTAAAAAGGACGAAACATGGTGTTTAAAAAATAATACAAATAAATTAGATGCTATTTAATTTTACACAACGTTGTTATTTGAGAATTATTTATTACACAGGGGTTAAAATACTTTTATCTCGAATTTAAAATAAAGAGGAGCCGAAAATTAAATAAGAAGAACAAAATATCTAAATAAAAGGAAGGAAATATAACTTAAAATATCCCAAAATATATGTACGGAGCAAATGAAAATTCAAAATCTCGAAGAGTCAGGCCCATACAGCCAGGGACGGAACCACATGGGGGACGGGGGGCGGCCCTCGCCCCCCCTAAATTTGAAAATTCTTATTTACCCCCTATATATTTTAGAAAAATTTTAGTTTTGCCCTCTTAATTTTGAATTTTCGCCCCCCCTAATTTTAAATTTTAGCCCTTTCATTTTAAAAATTTTAGTTTCGCCCCCCCTCTCCATAAATCCTAACTACATCCCTGCATACAGCTACGTCCCTACGTCCGTATCTAATTAGAAACCCATGCAATAACCTTGACAATAGACTCAGAGCTTGATTTCCACGATAATTTGCTCTTATCCTTGGTTCCAAGAAAGGCGGAAACTGGAGTCCTTCCTGAATGTTGAGGAGTTAATTAGAACCATACTTATGACATCTCCTGAGAGTCTGATGAGATACGCACATATCCGAATAGAGTTATATATATATTTCACTAGGTGAAATGGATAAAAAAAACTATGTGTTATAAATATTAACACAAAAATTCCTATGTTTTCATAATATTTGCATGGAAACCCTGTATTACAAATATTAACACAAAAAACTCTGTATTTTCAAAATATTTATTTGGAAAACCCTCACTACAAAAAGTCATTTTTCGTGACAATTTGTTGTGACGAAAAATAATAGCATCATAATAAGTAACACTATAGCGACGATCTAAAAGTTTGTCCCACAAAATAAACTTTATGAGACAAATATTTTATATGTCACGAAAGCTTTATTTTATATGACAAAATTTAATATTCGTCACAAAATAGACATATGTCGCGATAAACTGTACAATTTGTTGTGACAAATTAGTTAACCTCTTGTAACGAAATATTTCATCACTTATGTATCATATATATGAAAAATTTTAAGTTTGTCACAAGAAATTATTTTGTTGTGACAAAAAATAATATCATCATATAAAGTGTTGTTATTTTATAAATAATTTGCATGTGACAACTTATAATAGTCACTATAGAATTATGATATTATGACAAATTTTTTATCGTCACTATAGGTCATTTGTGGTGACAAAATTAATTATTGTCATGTTAAATATTTTTTTATATAAATTTTAATTGTGACAAGTTCTATTGTTGCCATAAAAATATAATGCTATGATAATGATTGGTCGTCACAATAGTTAGATTTATTGTGACAAAATGTAATATTGTCATATAAAAGTTTATTATTTTAAAATTCATTTTGTTATGATCTCCGATGCACGGACACGCCGGAAAAAGTCGCCGTGCAGTGTCGGACACGGACACGCCTCCGACACATGTCCGACACGCGTAATCCGTGTCATAAATTAAAAAAAAAAGAAAAGACGGACACGGTGTAGGACACTCCTCCGCGGAGTGTCCGACACGGCTGAGACACATATCCATAAGGGTAAAGATTTTTAGAAGAAAAAAGCTTCATCTTGACATCTCTCGTCAATTCAGATGGTATGAGTACATGCTTTCCAGCGGCGGCAATGGTAGTAGATGCGGTGGTGGTGAAGATTTTGGGAGGCAGCATCATAATCTTTGCAACATTTGTTGGATCTTGTTGAAGATTTCGCCAATCGCCATGACTTTTACTAAATCTTGTTGAAGATTTTGCATTCATGGTGATGCAGTCCGATTTTTGGGAGGAAAAATGGTGGGAGAATTTTTGGAAGGAGTAGACAGATCAGTGCAGAAAGAAGAAGATTGGGAAGAAATGAGTTGATTGTGGCGCTGTAATAGGATTTAGGTTAGGTCATTTTAATCTCTCAAACTTAAAGTGATTAATTTTGGGCCTTTGGCCCATAAAACTTTAAATTTTGGTTTACTTTTATTTTTTTTATCCAACTTAAATATGAAGTAAATAAATACTAATTACTACAACTGAGTATATATATTAGTTTTATGGTGTGATACTTTTAAATATTATAATTACTGGAAATGGTTTAAATTGGTTAAAAAATATTTTATGTTTGTAAAATAAAGTATATTACATATATATATATATATATAATAAGCCGTGTCGGAGCCGTGTTGTCCTAAAATTTTTAAAAAATCCGTGTCGCCGTGTCCGTATCCGTGCATCATAGGTTATGATACGCATATTGTCATAATAGAAATATGTTATTTTATTGTCATAAAAATTTTCTTTATTTGTGACAAAATATATATTGTCATACTAGATTTTATTGCAACAAACCCTTATGCAATATAATAAAATAATCGAAAATCGAATATAAATATGATTATATTTAATTCAAATAATCATATATTTGAAATTTTATTTTTTTTAACTTATAACACAAGAATATTTACATAATTAATTGAAATTAGTTCATGAATAGATTCCATTGTCATTAAAATATTAAAAGACAATATGTTAATATCAAATGAGTTGTCCAAATTGGTTGGGAGTCAATATTCTTTCTTGGAAATCCGAGTTCGATTCCCCACCAACGCAATTAATGAAAATAATTAATTCTCGTGTCGGTTTGTGCTTAGCTCGATGGATTCGGTGTTGGCTAGTTCGAGGGGTGGGTTTGGTTCGTGTTTGGGGTTGTTCCGGATCTCATAAATTAATTTTTTAATTTAATTATTTTACGACAAAATATGATGTGGTGACAACTATGTTTGTCATACGAAGTGTCCAACTAACATGGTTGTAGTTACAAATATATGACTATGATGACGATAAGTGTCAGATAGGTGACAATAAGTTTGTCATAATAGAACATGATGTTGTGACAAAAATATTTGTCATAATAAGTAGTCATTTGGCCGGGCTTTTAGTGACAAAATCGAATTGCAGTGGCAATACATATATGTTGTTGTAACAATACGTTTATCGCAAGAATGAAGTTTATCATGACAAAAGTACGTTTGTCACAAACCTATTGTGACGAACGTAGAAATTGTCAACTGGAACTTTATACGACGAGTCTGTTGACAGAGACTGTGACAAAAATAATCGTCATAATAGATCTATTGTGACAAAATTGTCATATATCGCAACAAATTATTGTCACAAAAAAATATTTTTTTTTGTAGTGCTTGTGTTTAGGGTCCTCCATGCTAATATCTTGAAAACACAGGGTTTGTTGTGTTAATATTTGTAACACAGAATTTCCATGTAAATATTTTGAAAACACAAGTTTTTTCTGTCCATTTCACATAACACGTATGGTTTAAATAACTCTTTCCAAATAACCATCCACCATTCTTATTTCAAAACGAAAGTTCAACTGCTATATAATGCAAATTCTGATCCACATTCTTAGCCGAATGAAACTTGACCCAACTACCAACTACCAACCGGCCAAACCACCGTTAACATTCAAGATAACTAATAATAGGGACATGCACAATTCTTTTGATTTCTCATGCATCAAGTTTGGTGAATTCAAACATCAATTAATACGATATCCACAACACATATTTTTGTCAAGTATTAAACACATAATCGTTACTTCTACCTTATTCCGAAGATACACAAATAAATAATAAATCTTTTATTGATCGTGCCAAAATTCGAAGAGCGAGGGACTCGAGTTAGAAGTTTGTCGGTTACTAAAAAATTTTTATTTTGGGAAATCACTCAACCTAAGAGTTATCTAAAAAAAAGGAGCACACGTGAGTTCGAGGTCAATTCAGTATACGATTGGGTATTACAAGGGGATGATACCCTGATACTCAAAATTAGTGACCTGGTCAAGAGGTCGAAGGGAGTGTGCAATAAATTTGCTTACTTGTCAGAATAAATCAAGTTATATCCTCAGTCATGGAATGGTGGCGGTCCCGTGTAATACTTTTGGATTGATAGCTGGCGCATTATTCCAGTGCATTAAATGCGTAGTTAGTCACTTATACCCCCTTACCAAGCTGGTTATGGTCAAGATCAAGCGTAGGGTGGTTCTCCTCGAGCCTAGGGCGTTGAACATGCCAGCTCTATTTCTGAAGCTAAGAGGAAAAACTTTCATCCAACCTCGAACGTGTGGGAGTTGTCTGAAAGAAGGAGCAAACATGACTTTAAGCCAATTCGGGATACTATGAGGTTTTACACGGGGATGATACTGATACTCAAAGTCAGTGATTTGGTTAAAAAGATGTCAAATGAGAGTGTGCCACGTGGCCACTAACTGTGTTTTCTGTGAATAGTTAGTGGCCACGTGGCCCCTTACTGAGCTGGTTATGGTCAAGGTAAACATAGGGTGGTTCTCCTCGAGCCTAGGGTTGAACATGCCAACTCTATTTCTGAAGAGGCACAACTGTCATCCGACCTCAAGGTCGGATGGAGAGATCGATTGGTGGTGGTAGACAACCACATTCATATATACTAGCAATTCTGCACATTCAAAACATGTGTAAATAAAAAATTCTTTTTATATAAATATGTCGATTGTCGACATATAAATTTTTTTATTTAATATATATTTTATAATTATTTTTAATATAATTATTAAATTATGATAAATAAACGACTAGGTAACATAAAATAATGTCATTTTAGTAATTATAAAATTTTAAAATATGAATGAAACGTGATAAAAATTATAAAAAAAGAAGGAAAGAGAAAGAATGCAAGTGATGAGAGAGAAAAGATAAATTTTTATTTTTTTTTAACGTACGTACACCCAAGAAGGATTTGAATCCAGAACCTTGCCGTGCAGAATGAACTTATTAACCACTATTGACGAGACGAAGGAGAAGTTAAAAGAGAAGTGATTAAACAGAAAGAGAAGTTAATAAGACGTGCAAGAGAAAGCCAAAACCGGATGAAATCAATTAATAAATAAATATAAAATAAAATATTTTTAGAGTTCAAGAGATCAAACTTGGGTCTTTCTTAACATATACTAGCAATCCTGCATACCCGATGCATGTGCAAAAGGAAAAATATTAAATTAGAAATGTTATATTATTAATTTATAATTATTTTTAATATAATTATAATTTTATAATAAATAAATGAATAAGTTAAATAAAATAATATCAAATTGAGGAAAAAATGTGATAGATAAGTGATATAAATAAAAGAAGAAAAAAAATTGAGAACCCCGTGAAAATAGAAGAAGTTAAGTAAAAATTGTAAAAGTATGTGACTAAAATTTATATTTTTTTACAAAAAAGTTCATAACCAAATGAATCGCTTATAAATGAAATATCAAAATTAATAATTGATAGCCTCTTAATTTGTAAGGAATGAACACTCCCTCTTAATATTATTATTACCTATACTATTATACTGAACAAAAAAACCAAATAAAAATAGTTCGTTCTCTTGTCGTCCTTTTTTTTTAATTTTTATTTATTTGTTATTTTGCATTATTTTATTTTATTCTATTTATTTATTTATACTTATCCCATATTATGACTTTTTTTCAATTTTTAATCAAAATTTTTAAATACTATATGTATTTTGCAAAAATTTCAAATTTCATCTTGGCGTTTTAATGTTTACATTTGTCTCCTGACAGAAAATTAACATTTCTCGACAAGAAATGAACTACTTGTTAAAATCGGATAATTCCTCATATATCCCCTCCCCATTAGTCAACTTCCCTTCAACTCCCCCATTTTTAAACTCTCTCTACTAACTCCCCAACCCACTTTACAAATCTTTCTTTACTACCTAAAGTGGGTATTTTTACTAATATACCCCTAACTTCTATTATTCTATTAATTTCTCTCTCATTCCTCACTTCATTAAATTGGAATAAAGAAGGAGGAAAACAGATCAGCCACATTCTCTCATTCTCTCAATCCGGCAAGGAGCAAGAGATTCCGGCGAGAAAAACAGACCACAATACGGCGATATTGGGTGACGACGAAGACGGATATAGCGATTCAAGTTGTTAATTTGCAGCTATTTGAGGGTTTGGAAAGAGACTTCTCTGATCCATTCTCTTTTCTCTTACATGATGTTCGGCATATCTGGCCTCATGGGCGGCTCCGACGACGGTGCTGCTACGGGGGACGCTCACGAGAGCGATAGAGCTAGTAGCGGCAGCAGCGAAGTTGGCGGTTCCAGCTCGCTTCCCGCAGGAGGAGGAGAAGGGGGAGGTCGGTTTCCACCACTATAGAGTTTCTGCTGCTGAGTTTACAGCGCCGACGAGGAATGCGATTCAGGTGCGCAGGGTTAAAGATTTGATCTTTTTTTCCCTTCTTTTCACCAATATGAAATATGAAGCCGTAGCCCTTTTTTGTACCCAAAATTGTTAGGGTTTTGCTTGAATGTGAATGCCCTGCTTCGGTTGGGTGTTGATTGAACCAAAATGCTCAAATTTGTGTAGTAGGTTTGTGTAGTAGGTTGCTTGAATGCGCTATCATTTTTCCCATTGTATGCTTAAA
>JBBMKE010294525.1:0-13772 GCA_037834125.1 Lippia alba | reverse complement strand
GAGCCCTTACCATCCATTCATAATGGCTAGTGGGGTCCATGAAACCCCAACTAGTCCGGCTAGCATTTCTTCGTTGAAACCTCCCCAATGAAGTTCGTTTTGCCGTAACATGCGCGAAACTAGTATGAGAGGGTCACTGTCGGCCCTATGCCTCCCCGGATAGCCTCTCACACTGAGTCCCTGGGCCCGTGTACATTCATGTCCTCACCATCAATCAATTCATTAGGTGGGATACAATAAAAGAGAAGGGCTTAACATTAAAATCAATGACTCTTTTATAAACGACTCGATATATAGATATACATATTCCTTTGGCTTAAAACTTGCACATTAGGTTATATCGGGTCGTTTAACTGATAGAAGAGAAATCCACCTGATACTCTTACCAAACGACCAAGAAGACAAGGAAGTGTCCTAGAACCCGACAAGTCTCCGCCCTGGAGAAACTGTACAATAGACATATGTGCATTCGTGAGACTCAAGACTCCACATGAACCAAATAAGACGCACGTTAATGCATTGAGATGATATGAAATGCATAAAAGACTAAATCAATGCCATGGAGATACAATCATGTACACTTTCAATCGTTCTTGAATCATTTGTGTTCATTTCAATGCATATCTTTCATGAATTATTTCAATGCAATACAAATTTCATCAATAGCATGCTATATCCATATATCAACGTGAATATAAGACATATGATTCACCAAGACAAGAAATAACAAGCATTAGGGACTCAAATTCCAAGCATTAGGGCAATCATGCGCATATAGGAGCAATGAGGGCACACGAATGCATAACTTGTACAAATCACATCCAATGAATCCCAATTTATGACATGGAACATTTAACATATACATGAAACATATTACAATTCAAATTTAAGTAACAAGAACTCATAGCATGGCATTGCACCCTCATAAACATGTATACAACACATTAGGATCATGTTAGGGGCGTGAAAGACCAAACGAAAACGAAACAATGCAAGAAAAACCCTGTCTGTGATCACTGACAGAATCCACGACTGTGGATTCTTCCTTTGGAAATTCCCACGGCCATGGAAACATGGCCAAAATGAGGTAGTAACCTCGGCCACAATCCACGACCGTAGATTTTTCTGAAGAAAAATCCTACGGGCGTGGGAACTCCCCTGTGGGAAAATCCTTAGCCAAAACAGGGTGAAACACCTCCAAATCAAATCCAACACATCTCCAACACTTCAAGGCATGAATTAATAATAAAACATGAATTAAAACACCTCAACATAAGCAAAGAATCAAGCTCCAACAAGCATTAAGGCAAGAGATGGCATAAATGATCATTTCATCAAAATTTCATACAAGAAGCATTAATGGCAACTCACTAATTCTTCAACTGCCAAGTAATTCACCTTCACACAAGTAATAATGAAGTTCAAGGGATCAATTTCCACATGCAAAACTCAAAGAAAACCAAGACATTAGCATGATCACACATTATGGGCTCAAACCCTCGTATATAGCATATCTTCAACACTTATACAAACCTCAAGCATATCATGCATATAATAGCTGAAAAGAAAGAGGAGGAGATGCCATGAATAAATCCATACTCACATAAGCAAGAAAACAAGAGATGGAAGGAGTTGTTCTTTGGAAGAGATGATGAATAGTGCCATATTTTCTCCTCCTCCCTTGGTCACAATTTTCTGCTGTTGTTTGAGGACTTGGAGAGATATTTTGAGAATGAAATAAGTCATATCTGATAGGGAATTAAGTATGGGGAAAGTGAGTCCTTGAATCACCTCATTTGGAGTTAAAATGAATGAGTTATGCCATTTTTAGTGAAGGGGGGTCAATTTAACCGGGATTAGGGTAACAGGTCGAGTTCCGGGCAATTTTTCAGAGTTCAAACGGGTTCCAACATAAAATCCGAGCACACATACACGTTCATAACACATAAAACTAACACATACTTGAATTTCACAGAATTCATAATTAAACTCATATGATTTCGGCAAGCGATCACGTTAATCATGCGCATATAAGTTCAAGTATCCAATTTCAAATTCATTCAAATAATACATAAAGAAATTGAAATAATACAACATAAATAAAAAAATATGCAATTAAATATAAATTCAAAATGCGCACATAGTGTCACATAACCTAAACCCGGACGAATGAAAATCCGGGGTGTTACATGCACACAGAACACGACCGTGTCATTTTCATGCACAAAGCGGACATGACCGTGTTGCCTTGTCTTCTCCGAAAAAAAAGAAGCAGTTGCAGCCATGATTTGAAGTAGAGAAGCAACAGCAAGCAAGGAAACACTCACACAGCAGAAACACATCAAAACTCAACCCAAATCCCACACAAAACTCAACACACACCTCACACAAAGCATGCTTAGCAAATCAACAAGAATGGAGGTTCCAAAGCTCAAAATCCATTAATGGCATAATCTCATACACAACAAGAACCTCAATACAAGACTAGGGAAAGTTATAGCATGCATCAAGGATCACATAGCACTTCACGGACCAAGAATCGAACCACAAACAAGCAACAAATCATCAAATCTTCACAAACCCACATATTCACATATTCAAGTTCAAAGCATGTTCAAACATGGATCAAATTCAACAAACCAAGCCTTAAAAGAAACATAGGAAGATATAGGCTCCAAAAATGAGCTTACCTTTCGAATTTGATGAGAAATGGAGGTCGAACGAGCAAGAAATCGGATTTAGGAATAGTGCTTGGCCCCTTCTATTTTCTTCTCTTTTTCCCTCTCGGTTTTGCCCTTTTTTCCTCTCTCTCTCTTGTGCTGAACGAAATGGGGAACAAATTATTGAAATAAAGGGCTAAATAAGGGTTATATGGGTTTAAGAATGGGTCAATTCGGATAAGAAACGGGCCGGTTGTGAGTAAAACGGGCGGGTGTCGCCAAATCTGTCACACGGGTGCATTTCGGGTGAAATTTGGAGGATCAAACAGGCTTAAAAAGGTGTGAGGCCGGATTTTCTAGCTTGCATTTTTCGTCACGAGTCCAACGCCACTTTTGGAATTCGAATCTGAATTCCCAATCTCAAGTTACGCCTTTCGGAACCCAAGGTGCGCTAAATCGATTAGCTCATTTAGGTCACTTAAAGCCCCGTCAACTTCGGACGGTCAAAACACACAACCAATGAACCCCAAAACACATGAGGAGCACATAATCACATCCATAACACGTAAGGCTCATGCATAGCAAATTACCACAAAAATCAGAATAAAAAACGAGAACGTAAAGGTCACGTACGAGAGCATAGAAGTTGAAACGTTCAATTAGGTCAAACAAGTTCAAATAATTCAATTAAACAATATAATAAGCACATAATTACGTACTTAAATAATTTAAAAGCGCAATTAACACTCTTGTTAGACCGTACCTATAGAGCCGAAAAGTTGGGATGTTACAGTTTCGGTGGCGGTTTTGGACGGACGAGCTATGGATCTGAAGTGCATGATGATGGCGTACCTATCTGGATTGGTGGCACCGCCTTTGACGGCGGGACGCACGCACCACTTAAAAGTGCGATGGCGGCGGCTGATCTCCTGTAGCAGCAGCGATTCGTGTTTTTTAGCCACTTTTTCCAGCATTCAGCTTGGGGGTTTCGAAGAGCTCGTCATGGGTAAGTCGATACTTCTTACGGATTCCGTTTTCGCTCACCTGATTGAAAGTAATTCAATTTTAAAGAGTTTGGAGTTTTCATATTCTTAGATTGAAGATCGGGCAGATTGGCTTGGAATTTACAGAAATTGATTGAGGATTTGGAACGAGCATGAAGACTACTTCCTCGGGTGAATTTTTGGGATTTTTCTGGTGACTTTTGGCGGCGGCCCGGTGACGGTCCAGTGACTTTCCAACGCCTCCGGTGGCGGCGCTCCGGTGGCTTTTTGTTCGTTAATCAGACACTCACTTTATTTATTACGAATTATTTGGTGTAATTGAAATTATTTGAATTAATTATTTTAAATGTAAATAAATTGTTTGTTGCTGGTTTGTTGATAGAATGTACTCCAAATGTGTATGAAAAATGCATGAAATGGATTGTGATATGTATGAGTGTTTCGATTTGTAATTTGGATCCCGTTGTGATGAAATTACGCTATTTGTTCAATTGAAGGGGTGTTGACGTAATATTTATAAACTAATTTCTTATGTGATTAAATGAACTTCAATGATAACTTGGAAGAACAAACATATTATGTCTTTCCTATATGAATTTGGAACGTTCTCAATATCGTGTTAGTTGTAAATTGTGTTTTGTATATATAAAATCGAGATACATGTAGAATGCTTGAACAACTTGGGACTTGATGCATGATAGGAGTTAGAATTGTAATATCTTGATTATTCTTACTACTTGAAGATGGTATATTATGAATTATGATAAATTGGTAATTGTTATGCTTGTAAATAATTAATTCCTACTTAAATAATTGTGTAAACACTTCAAACGAACAATTGTTTGAACAATTATGCTTGGTAGTTAACTAAGAGGATGTATGTGTAATAATTCTAAACTTTTATAAATGGCTTAGAATCCTTAAATTGCAATTTTAACATTTAGTTATATGAAATATCAATCAGGGATATTTAATGTCCCAAATTTGTAAATTTTCCATCGTTTATGTTTAGATAATTAATATATTTTTTTGGGGTGGGGTTAAAAAAATATAACGGAAGATATGTTCTCAATGTAACTGATATATTTTCAGTACGTAGCAATAAATTTATATAAAATTAAATCCGACTCTTATCTTTTGCTTGATCAGTAATACAAATTATACCACGAAATTGGATACTTCTTTTTATTTTCTAATCCAAAATTATATGTTTACTGGGTCACTACTATTGAAGGAGGGCTTTGAGGGTGGGCTCCTTGCAGACCTAGTGAGGAGCACACCTCCCCTTAGCGGGTCGCTGAGTACCTGATTTACCTCTCCCACTTGCTTCGTCGGGTCGGAGTGTGAGGAACCCTTAGAATTGAGATTCAACCTTTTGCCACAAATTTAAAATATGAAGAGAAAAGAAATATCTTAGCATTATCTTACTATTTAAAGAAAAAATCTCGAAATTCTTCACACGATTCTAAGCGTGGCGGTGGAGTCACGCCACGTAAGCCTTGCACGCACAGCTGTCCTCAACTACCAACACGTCTTCTCTAGTTGCTCCCCCAAAAGGCCGAAACACTACAAATCAATACGCTGTCGTTTAGTGTTTAAATCAAATTGATTCCGGCATTCCCACTTTTCAGATTTCCAAACCACATGGTTTTCGCTTATTCAAGTATTGGGTATCAAATTTCTACCCAAAAAAAACTATCGGGTATCAACTTTCAATAGGGTTGGTCCAAATAATTAATATGTTTATTTTTTAAAGTAAGAATTCAAATTCGAATTTTAGTGGGTTGTGTGTATGTTAAACCCAAAAAAAAGATATCAAATGAAGGATGTGAAATCGAATATTAGGTGTAATTTTTTTATTAATTTTTTTAATATAGCTTTTGTTATATAGTTTTTTTAAATTACATTCTGCATAACTCTGCAATCAGGTTTTTTTGTACTCTCTGCTGAGAGTCGTACTCTCGTATGGGAGCCGTCACATATTGAATCATTAGTTTCGTCGGTTTAGTGCGACCGAAGCAGCGAAGAGTGCCGCCATTCGACTCGTCGTCATCAGCCGGGGCTCTTCTGTGTTCCTGTGTTCTTGCCTTCACGATTTATTATTCTCTTTCGCGCTAGGTTTTATCTCTTATCCTTTTCTTTCCTTTCTTGTCCAGGTTCGCCACAGGTTTGTTTCGGGCGCGAGAAGTTTCACGTCACTGATCATGGCTTCATCCAGTGCCGGCAACAGCGCTGATAATTTTGATTTGGATATTATAAGGTTGACTCAGGGGCTTTCTCTCACGACGAAAGAAACAGGTTGTATTAGTCTGCCTCCGCCCATATTGAATACTTCGGTGAGAAACCCTAATCTTTGTTTGGTGGCGAAGGTTCTATGCCGAAGAGCTATCCGTTTTGAAACCTTCCGGCAGACGATGATTAAGGCTATAAATCCCTTGAAGGGTTTGGATATCACAAGATTGGAAAATGAGCGTTTCTTGTTTGCTTTTAACCATAAGATTGATTTGCGCCGGGTTATGGAGACCTCGTCATGGAGCTTTGAGAAATATCTAATTGTGCTTCATGAACTTACAGAGGAGGGTGACCCAAACTGTATCTCATTGGACTATTGTGATTTTGTGATTAATATTCATGGCCTACCCCCAAGTTACAGATATGATGTTGTACTGGAATTAATTGCAAATCAGATTAGGAAATTTCGTGCAATCCCGACGGCCAGGGCGTCAGAATTTGTTGAGTCCCTACCCCGTGTGGCCGTGTTAGAGTTGGTATTCTTGTCACGGAACCTTTGGTTCGTTGTTTATCCCTGAAGCTGCAGTCTGGACAAGAGATCTCTGTAACCTTCACCTATGATCGACTACTAAATTTCTACTACTTATGCGAACTTTGTGATCATGTGGACAGATTCTGTCTCAGACGGTATGAAGAAAACTTCACTGATCCATCACCCCATTTTCCTTATGGTCCTTGGCACCGCTCCTCTTATGTCCGTCGTCCAAACTTCTCTTCTCTCTCAGCTGATAAAGAAAACCGCCCCCACCCACCTCCCCTGACTCGAAATCCATCTATTCAAAGCACTACCATAATCCCTCAGAAAAATCCTTCCACCAATGATCTAAACAATTCTCACCACCAAGCACCTGCTTTCAGTCCCCCTTTGCAATCCCATACTACAACCAGCTCTAATTCAACGCTTCCCATCCTCCATTATTCTCCATCATCTTTTGCGCCCACCCAAATACAACCTCTTTCTGACTACAAATATGAAAACAGCCCCATTCCCAGGTTTGAAACTGTGCCAGAACATCAGATAACTCCATCCCTTATCGAATCAGGCATTCTTAATGAATTGCCTCAGCTGGAACTGCCAGGGCACGAGGGGTCCCTGGCGAGTTCATTCCCTCCGGTCTCTCATTAGAGACCACAACCCCTCGATGATTTTTCTCTCGGAGACAAAATGCAAGCAGAGGAGAATCGATGTCCTAAAAGTTCAGTTGAATTTGTACGGTGTGAGTGTGGATTCTATTGGTCAAGGTGGCGGACTTGCGTTGCTCTGGCACAAGGATGTTAATATTACCCTACAAAGCTTCTCTCAAAACCACATTGATGCCGTCGTGGAGGATGACGATGGTAGTGTTAAATGGCATTTTACTGGCTTTTATGGTTATCCGGAGAAACAACATGGAATGAAGTCGTGGGATCTCCTCAGAACCCTTCGCAGGCAATCAGATGTTCCATGGCTTGTAAGCAGAGATTTTAATGAAATATTGAACAACTAAGAACGGGATGGTGGCAATGAGAGATCTCTCTCGCAGATGAATAATTTCGCTGAGGCTCTTCAGGATTGTGGTCTTTATGATCTTGGTTACACTGGTTACCCTTTCACCTGGAATAAAAACAGTCATGCCCCGGGTACTCTACGCTCTCGCATTGACCGTTCGGTGGCGTCTGACAATTGGCGTGCGTTGTTCCCTCATAGTAGAGTCACTTATCTCAAATCTTCTTGCTCTGATCACTGTCCTATCTTAACCCTACATTCTCCTGATCGAGTTAAGAAGAAACCAGTTCGGCTGTTTAGGTTTGAAGCTTTCTGGGTGAAGTCCGAGGATTGTTGCCGTATTATTGAGGAATCGTGGAGCTGCTCTCTTGGCTCTACCGCGGCTGAGTCTGTTATCAAGGGGGCTGAATTTTGTAGGGTTGGCCTGCTTAATTAGAGGCAGCAAATTAGAAGGGAGAAAAGTAGCAATCTTGAGTTTTTGGAGAAACGACTTAGTCATCTTCAGGAGCAGATTATTACGCTAGAGTCGCGACTTGAGATCTTGGATGTCAGGCAGAAAATTGATACTATTTTGAGGCAGGAGGAATTAGTTTGGAAACAACGGGCTAAGTCTCATTAGTTGAGGGAAGGGGACAGGAACACGAAATATTTCCATTCCAAAGCTAAAATCAGACAGAAAACTAACCATATTGTGGCCCTTAAGGATGATGAAGGTCGAAAATGGGAATCGGATGAGGGTATTCGAAATGTTATCACTACCTTTTTCAGAAGTTTGTTCACCTCTGAATGTTGCTCCGAGGCTGATATTGATGAGGGGATTCGTTTTGTGCCGTGTAGGGTCAGTGACGTGATGGCCCAGCAACTTCTCGCTCCATTCAAATCTGTTGAGGTAATTAATGCTCTTAAGAGTATGTATCCCTTGAAGTCCCCTGGCCCTGATGGCCTTCCCCCGTATTTCTTTCAGCATTATTGGGATGTAGTTGGTCGTGATGTTATATCCTGTGTTCTTGATTTCCTGAATTTTGGTAATTTTGATAGGAAATTGAATTACACCCATATTGTGTTGATCCCGAAATGAAAGAACCCTGAGCTCATTACGCAGTTTTGCCCCATTAGTCTTTGTAATGTGGTGTATAAGATTGCTAGTAAAGCCCTTGCCAACCGTATTAAGCCCTTACTTGATTCCCTTATCTCCCCCACTCAATCAGCCTTTATCTATAATTGCCTTATTAGTGATATTGTCTTAGTTGCATTTGAGATTAATCACTTCTTGAAGCGTAAGAATACAGGAAATGAGGGTTTTTTCAACCAGAAGCTCGATATGAGCAAAGCTTCTGACCGTGTCGAATGGCGGTTCCTCGAGCGACTCTTGGTCAGGTTAGGTTTTCCCTCTGTTTTTATTTCTCGTATTATGATGTGCATTTCCTCGGTTTCGTATTCTTTCTTGCTTAATGGCTGTGAGTTTGGGAATTTGGTCTCGGAGAGAGGCCTTCGTCAAGGGGATCCTCTCTCCCATTATCTTTTCCTCTTTTGTGCAGAGGTTCTTTCATGCCTTTTACAGGAGGAGGAGCATTGTGGTCGTTTGAAAGGGATTGCCGTATGCCGTAATGCACCTCGTGTGTCCCATCTTTTATTTGCTGATGACACGATGATATGTGGAGTTGCTAATGAAGAAACGATGGTCTGTATCAAAAATGTCTTGGATAAATATAGGCATATCTTGAGGCAAACTATGAATTGACAGAAATCTTCCATGGTTTTCAGCAGGAACATTGGTGAAGGCAAACAGAAAGACTTGGCGGATATCCTTGGTGTTCGACGGGTGAATAAATTGGATCTTTATCTTGGCATTTCGTCAGTAGTAGACCGATCCAAAAAGGCTGTTTTCTCGGGAATCTTGGATAAAATTAGGAAAAGGGTTTTGGGGTACTCTGAGAAGTTCCTTTTGAAAGCGGGGAAGGAAATTTTGATCAAAGCAGTGCTTCAAGCCATTCCGGCTTATACGATGAATTGTTTCCTTCTCCCGGATAATTTAATTCATGCCATTGATTCCACCATCTCTCAATTTTGGTGGAACAATGGGGAGACTAGAAAGATACACTGGATTGCATGGACAAAGATGTGCAGAAGGAAAGGGGCAGGTGGTTTGGGATTTAGAGCTTTCAAATGGTTCAACTTAGCTATGCTTGCTAAGCAATTATGGCGAATCATCCAATTCCCGGATAGTTTGATTAGTCGTATTCTTAAGGCCCGATATTTCCTTGATTCTAGTGTGTGGGATGCTCCTTTGGGCTGCTCGCCATCTTTTACGTGGAGGATTTTACACGAAGCAAGATATCTCATCGCAGCGGGAACTCGATGGAGGGTTGGTAATGGAGATAATATTCACAACCTTAGGGATAGGTGGCTTCCGAGGGATTTGGATTATAGACCGTCACAGCAAGGGAATGTAGCGATAATGCCGGAAAAGGTCTCGGATTTATTGAGTCCGGGGCTGATGGAATGGAATGAACCACTTATAAATTCAATCTTCGCCCCGAGGGATGCACGTACCATTCTTGGCATTCCTTTGGGTCGTACCGGTAGGGAAGATCAGATTGTGTGGCACTTTAACAAGAACGGTAGGTTTACGGTTAAGAGCGCCTATCATCTTGCCATCTACTTAGCTCAACATGAGGATGCTTCTTCGGTGATTGATGAACAACCCTTCTGGAGGGTGGTTTGGCAAATTGGTGCGATTCCTAAAGTCAAGAATTTTGTGTGGAGGTGTTGTCATGGTATCCTCCCGACGGGTGCTATGCTTAAATTCCGGCATTGTGAGGTGGATGAAACTTGCCCACATTGTGATCTACCCGACGAAGACATGAGTCATGCACTCTTCAACTACCCTTTCTCACGTCAAGCATGGGCCCTATCTAATCTGCAGTGGCAGTTAGTGCGGCAGCTTGGATTGGATTTCCGTGAAGGACTGCTGGCAGCTGCTAAAGAATTCTCGGCGTCTGAACAAATCCATTTGGTGTCGATCCTTTGGGCCATCTGGAACTCTAGGAATCGAAAGTTGCATGAAGATGTTAACTGTCAGCCCCAGAATGTCATTGCTTTAGCTCTTTCTCTCCAAGTATGCCTGGATATGGTTGATGATGAAGCCGGGATGATGAACAACAGTAACGGTGTGGTGTGATGGAAACCGCCCGAACGGGGATGGACCAAGATCGGTGCCGTTTTTTCTGATTCTGACTCTATTGGAATTGGTGTTGTGGCTCGTGATTCAGATGGCAATTGTGTAGGTTGGGAGACTAATATTCGAAGACATTCTATAGACCCGGCGGTTGCTGAAGCTCATGCAGCCCTTTCGGCTGTTACTTTAGGCCGGGATTTTGGTTGGCGGAAGGTTATCATTGAAGGAGATTCGCTGAATTTGATTAATGCACTTCAAAAGGATGAACCGGATCTCTCAGACTTGGGCAACGTTATTTCTGATATTAAATCTATTTGTTGTTGCTTTCAGTCTGTTCGCTTTTCTTTCACTAGGCGTGGTGCTAATGTAGTAGCCCACAAGCTTGCTCGTAATGCGGCTTCGGCATACGTTGGTTCGTCGGATGTTCCGACTTTTGTTTTAGACTCTGTTTTGGCGGATGCTAGCTAGTTGTCCTTTGTGGCTGATCATAAAAAAAAAAAAAAAAAAACTCTGCAATCGTGGTTATTTAGGTCATGTGAAAAAAATATAGGGAATCATCCTTTTAAAAACATCATTAAAGATTGTCGTAACGTTATGCAAAAAAAAAATTACATTCTGCATTGTATTTTAGTCCAATTATATCAAATACTTATTCGTAAATATAGTTAATCTAAATGGTTATAAATAACTTTTTTTTTAAGATAATAATTCAAATTTCAATCTTTGTAACTACATAAGAGGATCTTTATGACTAATTGAGTGGTGTATGTTAAAGAAATAATTTTTTTTAACATATCTACACTAAATTGAGATTCAAATCCCAAGCCTCGTCCTTAAAAATAAGTTCATTAAACACTTGGACCAACATCTATTGACATTAAAAAATAATAAAAAAATACTTGATTGTAATTGCTTCAACAATTTAAATTTAAACTATGTTATTGGATCAATGCATTAGGTATTTCATGAGTGAATTTCAATTTTTCATATTACAAATGTGTGATCACCGATCTTTCCTACTAAATTTTGTGAGAATATCTTATAGTTAGATTTGTTCTTACATAATTTATGTTAGTTTTAAAAATTATATTTTCACTCTTTGTGAATTTCTAATAAATATAAGTATATTCAAAGCGCTGGCACCATAAATATTGGGATGCCGAACTCTTTGATGGTATAATAACTTTATAATACTTTCAGTAAAATCTAATATTCTCAATTTTTTTAATGCTATTTAAAAAAATAAGTTTTAGAGATATCAACAATTTCATAAGAATACATTTGAAGATTTTTAACAGTGTTTACAATTATATATATATATATATAAATCAAATTAACAATATATATATATATATATATATATATTTTGTTAATTTGATTTTTCATATTAATGGTTTGATCACTTTGATTAATATAACATATCATAACTATAGTAAACAAGTGTTTCAATTTTTAACAAAGAATAAGGAAGAAAAAAGTTCATAATTCATTGGCAAATTGTGAGACTTTTTATTGTTAACATAATCCATGTCTTAGTATTCCTACCAAACTTGCAGATTTAGACATAATTTACCCTAAACTGCCTAGCCATTTGACAACTCACAAGTTATAGTACCACTCCATCACCAATAGGTGACAATTATTAATGATATCAAAACCGTACCAATAATGTGACTAATTAACCTGAAATTTCAAACCCTACTTCTAAGTAAGGAACTTAGAACGTAAAAAGCTAACTATTTATATGAAATGCATGGATTTATTTTTATGTAAATTCAAACGAAATAATCCTCTTAATATTCACAACCATAGAACTCAAATTAACAACTCATCATTGGAAAAAATAAATATAAAGATAAAATGATATTCCATAATATTAAACCGATTCAATATTTATTCCGACCTCAGTCCTCACACCAACAAAATTGAAATGCAGGATAATATCGAAATTAATGATTTTTATAATTTTTTCAGTTAACTTCCCCGAGAAAGTATATTTATAATCAAAACGTATAAATAGATTATACTTGCATGGTACCAGAGACGGAACTAAAGGGAGGCTGGACCCTAAATTTTGAAAAATTTTATTTTCGTCTCCCTTAAATTTTAAAAAAATTTCATTTACTATTTATATATTTTAGACAATATTATAATTTTGTCCTTCTTATTTTAGATTTTTGCCCCCTAATTACTAATTTTATCCATTTTATTTCAAAATAAATTATGATTTTACTACTCCTGAAAAAATATTAATTATATTATTGATATTACGAATTTTTGCCCCCTCATTGCAAATCCTGCCTCTGTCCCATGATGGTAATGTCGATAGCTATTTTGGGCGTGCTCAAAGTAATATTTTGCAGATCTATAATATATATGTATATTTTTATATTATATGATGATATTTTTATTGAGTTAATTGCACCAAAAATCCTATGATATACCTAATTAGCACGAAAAACCTTGTGATTTAAAAATTCTCAAAGAGAACCCTGTAATTGTAATAAATTAGCATTCAATTAGCATTTCAAACCCTACAACCGTGGTTGTAGGGTTTTAAATGCTAACTTTAATATAATAACAGAGTTTACAGTGCTAATTTATATAATCACAGAATTTTCTATGAGAATTTTCAAATTATAGGATTTAGAGTACTAATTAGGCATAACATAGGGATATCCGTGCAAAAAACTCTATTTTTATTACACTCTTAAGTCTTCCATCCATTCCAACCTTGTTCATTTCGACAAAAACTCTCTTACATTTACACAACTCCGTTTTAACGTGATCTCCGTCTTTCCCTCTCCTTCCCATTCTCAATTGCCGCACAATTCTCTCTCTCCTTAGCTCAATTTATATACCCAGAAAAAGGAAAAAGAAAAGGGAGAAAAGGGTAGAGAAAGAAAGTATAAACGGCTATATTTGACTGTTACTTCGAAAACCTGAAGCCCCCCTAATAGGGTGGGGCTCGCCACAATTTTCTACCTTTTTCGTCTTCAATTATTGTTGGGCGTTTTGGGTTCAATTAATTGATCAAGATTGCAGCTGGGTTTGGATTCTCTTGTCAAATGACTTTCAAAGCTGGTGAGGATCTTAGGCTGGAAGGAGAATACGTGAAATTGGAAAATGGCGGTGAGAATGGTGATGATGAT